>JAYRCH010000632.1:0-242140 GCA_037179445.1 Phengaris alcon alcon | reverse complement strand
TGATGCTGTATGCTGATGCTGTATGCTGATGCTGTATGCTGATGCTGTATGCTGATGCTGTATGCTGATGCTGTTCTGATACGTTGATGCTGATATAGGGTATAAATGATGAACCCCGTTTGGTGTGTACGAACTGCGTTTATTGTAAATAATGATTAAATTTATATGTTACAAAAATGCTTATCTAAGATACACGCGCATGTCCATACGCGAGGCGCACGAGTGCAATGACACATTGACCCGTACATCTTGCCAGTCTAAAAAGAAACAAGGAACAAATCTTATAAAATAGTCATAACATTACAAAATAATTAGATAAAATTGTAAATTAAGTTAAATGATAAAGTAAATTGTATGATATAAGTATGTAAACTGTAAAGGATTTTAACGAATATATATATAATAACAGTATATTATGTCAATCTATGCGCGGTAGTCTATCAAATATAACCGGCGGTGGTGGCGGCTGATTGACGACTCGCCATTTTTCTTTCCATGTGTGCAAATCTGGCCAAGGCGATTGATTTTGAGTGCCCTAATTTTTGCTCAAAATTCTGCTTCATAGGGATGGCTACCTCGTATCTACCATCCTCGAGACATCTTGTTGTTGACTGATATAGGTATTCGCAGTATTGTTCTGATTCTGATAAGGGCGAGTTTACATATGACTCTTGGATATCTTCGATTTCCCAGTACTTAGACAAATCTTCTATTTGATTTAAGATAACATTGCAACTGAATCTTTTCACGTTGTCTGATAGTATCCATCCGATTATGAGGCCCCTTATGAGGCCTTCCATGATTATATCTGAGTATACACTGGCGTCTAGTAGTAAATCGATTGAGTTGTTTAATATGAGGCCAGGATTTAATATTAGGTCTTTACCTATGAAATTGCCGTTTTGTATGAAAAAATTTAAAGGAATTTTTTTCATGTATTTTTTATTTGTATTAATCGAAGTAATCACCCATGCAATCAATGCATCTTTGCCAACGCAGTGGCAGTTTATTGATGCCCTTCTTAAAGAAATCAGCTGGACGGGAGACAACAAATTCTTCAAAGGCATTTTGTACTGCCTCTCGGGTACTGAATTTTTTCCCGCCAAGAAGTTATCCAAATTCTGGAAAAAGTAGTAGTCTGTAGGCGCAAGGTCTGGTGAGTAGGGCGGGTGACGGAGAGCTTCCAACCCCAGTTCTTGCAACTTGGAGACCGTCTGCTGTGCAGTATGAGGTCGCGCGTTGTCGTGCAGGAGCAGCGGATACGAGCGATTGACCAATGCTGATTGGAGATGTGCCAGCTTCTCCATCATTGTGTTCAGTTCTTCACAGTACACATCTGCAGTAATGCTCACCCCGTTTGGTAAGAAGCTGTGATGAATCACAGCGGCGCAAGACCACCAAACAGTGACCATCACTTTTCTAGGGGTAAGTTTTCGTTTAGGGCATTGTTTAGGTGCTGAACCAGGATCTAACCAACTTGTTGAGCGCTTGTGGTTGTCAAACAGAATCCATTTTTCATCGCAGGTAATAATGCGGCTTAAAATTCCTTTATTTGTGTGTCTGTTGAGCAGTGCAAGGCACGTCTCGACGCGTACTTCGCGCTGGCGATCATTGAGTTCGTGGGGCACCCATTTGTCAAGCTTTTTTAGCTTGCCAATTTGACGCAAATGGACCAATATTGTTTTGACGCTAAGGTCGAAAGCTGCTGCTAATTCAGCCGTAGATTGTGTATCATCAGCTTCCACAATCGCCTTTAATTTGTCATTGTCGACCAAAGTCTTCGGACGACCGCGAGGTTCATTTTTCAGGTCGAAATTTCCAGAACGGAAGCGAGCAAACCAATAACAGGTGGTGCGTTGGTTTGTAGTGTTAGCTCCGTAAACGTCGTTGATGTGGCGTGCCGATTGTGCCGCGTTGCTGCCACGACGGTACTTATATTCCATAATTACTCGAATTTTTAACGTATCCATGATGACGAAAAAGATTGAAATGCGATGAAAATGTAACACTAATCAATAAACAAATGACTACTTTTGGAAAAAGAATTCCATGTTTTTAAAATAAAATTAATTTGAAATTAGAATTCTTAGCCAAACAAAAATTATTTTGATTTGAAATGGCCAGTACTGCAGAACGGCAATTTCATAGATAAAGACCTATTATTAAATGATATGGTAGGCAGGTTGTTGATGACGCGTGACATCACAAGTGCTTGGGTAGTAAACTGATAATCTTCGTATATTGATTGGCAGACGAGTGTTACCATGCCTTTACTTTGTTTTGTACTGGGCCCGATGCCGGACACCGATGCATGATAACGTTGGCGCTGCAATCCTAGGAGCTGAGCTGCATTTTCCGATATAAGAGTTACTTGGGACCCTTGATCTAGGAGCGCCGTTGAGGTGACACATGTTCCATCCACCGACAGTACCTTGATAGCCACTGTTGTGAGTAATATTTCTTCGTCATCGGTTGCGACATAGTTTGTATAACGATTTTTAGGTAGTTTGCTCGAATTTGGAACGCTTATTGTTGAGAGCGAATTGGCACTCGTAGTTGCTGACGGCGCATCTACGTTGCGTCTTGCTTGCAGTTTGATGTTTGTGGACTTTGGTTTTAACTGCATAATTGAGTCATGAATTTTTGTGTTATGTGGTTCATTGCACTCTTTGCAACGCCGCGTTGAATAGCACGGTTTATCTTGATGCGTGTAGAGACAATTGGGGCAGATTTTATGTTTTAATAAAGTCTCCATTTGCTCTTTGCCTGATAAATTGAAAAATATTTGACACATGTATAGATCGTGGGATGCATTACATACAACACAGGTCTTGCGTGTGTATGTCGGTGCAGCTTGATAAATTCCTTTTCGGAATGGCTTGTCTTGATATTGCGGCGGAAGAGCGGTTTTGTTAAAATTTGACGAACTCAATGTTTAATAAGCTTGTTTACTAGTGCTCTGATTTTCCTTTTCTCTGCGCTGAATATAGGCTCTAAAGCCGTAAACATACTCTCAATAAATGACATAAATTCTTCAAGGGTAGGTAGAGAGCGTGGCTCCTTGCGAGACTCCATGTAGTCGCTGTAGGTATCCATATCTAACTTCTTTGACAGAATGTGTACTAATTAAGGATCCCAGCTATTAAGTGTTCACTCCCAAATTATGTATGGCGTATATACATTCGGTACTTGTGTCGTAGAGCTTCTTCAATTCATATGACTATTGTTTATGAATAATTGATTGATTGAGAAGTATTTCGACTTGTTTAGTGAAAAGTAGTTGAGGATTGTTATAGCGATGATTTAAGATTTCCCAAGCAGTCTCGTAATTCTCTGCAGAGATGTGAAGATGTTAAATCATGCGCTCTGCCTCTCCCTTGAAATTACATTTTAAATGTTGCATTTTTTGAGCGTTCGTGATATATTTGTTGTTATGTATCGCTTCGGTGTACAAATCGTGGAATGTAGGCAATGGAGTATATTTTCCTGTAAATATTGGTATCTCTATTTGGGGTAGAGATTGTTGTAGATGTGCGTTTGAACATAATTTTTGATTTAAATTTCGTTTCATGTTGATGTATTTTTTCTCAATGTCAGCGAATGTTTGTTCATAATGTCTGTCGGTTCCAGATGATATAATGTCTACATGCAGATGGAGTTCGTCGATGTTACGCCAGCGCTGCTGTAAAGTAAGTAACTCGTCCTCAATCTCCCATTTTTCTTCAAGGTTCCGTTCATTGATGCGTTTTATTTGTCGTTCCAGTGCCCGAATATTAGTGTATAGTTGTGCTAAGATCTCTTGATAGTTTTGGCGGGATTCGACCTTTTCAACGTGAATTTTTGGGAGCTGGAATTGCGTTCTTGGGTCAACCCTTGGAGGTTGAGGGTGTGGATTCATCCACAGGATTAGCTTGACCGCTTTTTGAGGTGGATAGATGCGAGATTGTTGGAGTCGGAGGCCTTTCGGAGTCCGATGTCATGGCTGCTCGTAACGTGGTATAGAAGTTCTTCACTTCGGAGTAGATATCCTTTTTAAAATAGTCTGATGTCTTATCTTCGGCGGTTTGCAATGCATTTTTATTGAGCTCAAACTCTCCCCACAGATTGTCAATGGCTGCGATGCGTTTTTTTTTTCAAGTATTCCGGCGTTTTTCTGTCCGCGGAGTCCTTTTTATAGTTAATATGGATCTTTTCCTTACCTTGATGATAGCGCTCTGACGTTCCAGAAGTTTTAGCATGATGATAAATGATATATTTAGCGTAGTTAAAGTCCCTTTACAGTATATGCGTCCTGTTCTCAACTCTTCCGGGGCGACCCGCTGGTGGGAGACCGGTCGAGCCGATTCGCTACTGTATCGAGACAATAAAATACACTAAATATTTAGGTAATTTTCTTCTAGTCAAACCACGATGATACGTAGAGCGTCTTGATAATGTTATTGAGACGATGTCTTGATAAGATGATGTTCTTAAGGTAACTTCTCAATGCGTCTCTCTGATGATAATAATATGCTTCTGATAATCCAAAGATGCGTTGATTCTCGTTACGAAGGACCAAAAAAAATGTAGCGAGCTACACTTATGATAAAGATGATGGATGTTGCTGATAGTAGAGATGATAGATGCTGCTGATGCTGTATGCTGATGCTGTTCTGATAAGTTGATGCTGATATAGGGTATAAATGATGAACTCCGTTTGGTGCGTAATAACGAACTGCGTTTATTGTAAATAATGATTAAATTTATATGTTACAAAAATGCTTATCTAAAATGCACGCGCGGACATACGCGAGGCGCACGAGTGCATTATAAGTATCATGACCGTAGCATAATTCTCAATGAATAATTCAGTTTTAATGAAGACCAGCTGCAGGTCGAGGGAAGTAATTTACTCTGGTAGTGTTTATTCTACAGTCTACACGTAAGAGCTCTCGTGCTACGTAGTACTTACAGCTCATATAAATTGTAACTTGCTCTCAGACCTACATTACTTCATGAAGAACTAAAGAATATTATAATTATGTTTAGGCTTGTATATGGCTTGGAATATAAAGTCTGATGAGTAATATAAAAAAATCCCATTACCTGAAAAATAAAGTCGGTTTACTGACGATAGTTGAACGTGACAACGTCAACAACAACAACAACAATAATAATAATAATGAGGTAAAGGCAATGCCAGGTAACACTGGTACTTGGTAACGATAACGGGTAACAGGTAACGCATGAGTCATGTTTTTTCGTGCGTGCAGCCGGCAATATCGATTTATAAGACGTTATCACGTCAAAAAATTGTATAAGTATTTCAATGTATGATTTTTTTGTTTTTCCTATAACACAAGCTCTAGTAATAATATAGAATGATTCTCAAATAATTGGTCCATCACGATTCACGATATCTTAATTAATCTCCTTCGGCATGAATGATTATCGCAGATCGCTGCATCAACACGAAAAAGGGAAAAATTAATTAATCTACCCTACTTCCCAATATCCACACAATATCTTATTTACTTGATAACCTTAATCGATAATCGTTTTAGCAACCACCTATTTAGAACCTTTAAGTCTTTACGTTACGAAATATCTTTGAATTGAAGAAAATGAAAAGGTCTCTTTCGTCTCACTCGTTATATAAATGTTCTGGCTGCATTGAAGTATCACCTAGAATCAAATAGATTAACACAGTTCCTTACTTCAAGATCAACACGGGCATTTTTATACCAGCTTTATAATAGATCGGTTAATTTGCTGTTTTCTAAAGCGGGATTTACACGGGTGACTAAAGCCGTACGGTGAAAATCGGCCTTCTAAATGGCAATTCGGCGAGGCGGCCGAGGAGTGAGTAAATATTTTCGCCGTGCGGCAAAAGCCGTAGGCTGGTCACACGGCGGCGCACGGGAAAAATCGACCATGTAAATTCGGCTAGTTCGCAAGGCAATTTTAGCTACAAAAATGACAAGGCGATGTGTCAAGCGACCCCGTATTAGATAGTTAATTAATTTATTTATCTATTACCCCCATACTAATAAAAATATTTACACAACGCATAACTTAAACAACGTTGCTATCTTTTTATATCATGTGACATTTCCATCGTATCAGACAAAGACAGCAACGTTGTTTAAGTTATCCGTTGTGTAAATAGTTTAATGAGTAAGGGGCTATATGTTTTGTATTATTTGTTAAAAATACTACTGTTACGTTAGTAATACGAGTATATAAATTCTTTCGTACTGTGGTGCCTGAGTGTATAGATATATAGTTAAACATCTTCTTTTATTTGATATAACGAACTCCTACGTGAGAAATGCCCTATAAAGAGCATGAGAACGTATCTCTATTTATTTATACCGGGAATAATATTGCTCATAATTTAAGAACGCTGTGTGACATCCGCCCACGAGAGAACTTCAAACATGTCCCACAATAATGTCTCCCAACGTATTACGCGAGGAAAAGTGTGTTTCATATTGACGATCCTAAAATAAAAGTACTGTACCGATCTCCTGACTCCTTATGATACATATTTGGGGACTTCGGTGTTGTTTAATGAACTACAAGCATATGCCACTATGTCAATTACACTAATCATCATCATCACTACCATCATTACAACATACATCATCTCATTATGATGATATAATAGGTACCTCTGATAGTATTTTACACCGACACGGATATCTTTCAACATAACTTTGCCGTTTCTTAACCTATTTGCAAAATTCTTTTGTTGTTGTAAAGGCTATAATTCGAAATTTATCCTTGGTCGATAGATCCTTTTGCATCATTCGTGTAGTGGTTAGAGCTTGGCTCCCGACTCATGAAAGGTCGTGGGTTCGATTCCCGCATTAGAACAAAAAAAAATGTTGCTTCCAAGTTTCGTTAGAACAATTAAGGCTGATCACCTGATTGACTGACAAGAAAGATGATCCATGCGTCGGATGGGCATGTAAAAAAGTCGGACCTGCGCCGATCTCTCGCCACTCGTGTCGGTTATCCATCCCACTAGGTTTCGAGAGTTAAGGAGGAGAGAATGCACTTGTGTACTGCGCACATACTTGGGCACTATCAAATTACTCCTGCGTTACTGGCCTGGTTTCAATGAAACCAGCCACCGTCACCGAAATCGGTGTGGGGAGTTATTAAAGGAACGATACTAATTATCTTCTTAGTAGATCCCTTTAAATAAAAATCTCCAAAAATGTACATTATAATGTTATAATTTATCACATTATGTTTCAATTTGTTGAGAAACCACATATGCCTACTACCTAATATTCGCGTATACATAATTTGTTGTTAGTTGTTTTGTTAATATAATATTCCCCTGAAAGTACCTAGTCTCCCCTACATTGGGGATAATTATATGACGTCCAAAGATTCCAAAACTAAGGATGGGCTATGACGTACATTTGACATTACTTCATACAAGAAAAAATTACCATCTTGATTTCAGAAGACTGAATATAAGAGGAATATCCTGAGGACCTAACCTAACCTAAACATGGGGTTATTTGGGGCCATTTAGGTTTGGCATTTGCTATGTCAAAGCTAAATGGCCCCAAATAACCCCATGCTTATGGCATTTAGGTGTAGACAATTTTTGGCTCGACATGCCTCGTCTATAAAATATATGTCTATTTTGACGCCTATGTCTTAGTTATCCCTCCTCATAGCCGCAGAATGTCGGCGTATGTGTGGTATTTCACGTCTAAATTTCTGCTTATGAATTAGATTCCCTGAGAGTACACAGTCTAGGTATGTAGGAATATTTTTAAAGATATTAAAATATTTTAACTTCAAAATAATTTGGAAATTATCAACGCTTAGATTATATTATCTATTAAAAATAGAGATACAATTATATATATATAAATTTACCCCCTCATCTTAATTCAATGTTGCTGTCTTTGTCAAGTGTCAAGTGACTTTTCCAATGTATTAGATCAGTAACATTCCGTTATGTTAATATTTTTATTAGTAAGCGGGTAAATCTATAGTGGAAGTACCTACCTACCTTAAGTGTAGTAGAGATAAAAAGAAAGAAAAATCGAAAACCTGTGAAACACTTTATTATATAAGGGCTAGCCGCTCAGTAGCTGTGAGATAACAAACATGGCGATCTTCTGGATCCAGCACCAGATGGAACAGCTCCTCTTCTGAGGCTCCTCTTCTTCTTCCTCTGCAGCAGTTGTCGCGGCAGCGGTAGTGTCCTCCTGGCTGACCACGAATGATAGCACAACGGCCAGTAACAAATAGAAAAATAAATACTTTGATATGAGCCTAGGCATTTTGTTCAACGTAGTATTCCCTCGGTAGTGAAATTTAAAATGGACGCATCACGGTCCCGTAATTTCAAACTCAACATTGATGCTATCGGACCTCATTTGTGCAATTTTGGACACAAATTTAATACAAATTAGGGACACATGATGCGTGTTTTTATTTACGCAACGTATATTGAAATAATGATTGTGCTTTATGTCATAATATTTTATTGTACTTTCAGAATTACATTCTTTTTCCAACAGTCTGGTTGCCAGCAATTCCACCACATACTTATTTTACCATACGTTTAACTTTCCCCTTTACAAATTGGCAAAGTTTCGCAATGAGATGGTTAGATAGATAATTCGCGCCTGAAGTGTTCCGTACCATTATCTATATAACTATTAGAACTGTTATAATAATTAAGGTACGAACCCTAAAACGCATGTAAAATAAATTAATTTAAGATGAACTACGAGTCCCAAGTTTGGAATATATTTAGGCTTAAGTTATTTTATTAATATTACTAAACTTGAAACAATAAGAACTAAGTACATCAGGGTTCGAAAATTATAAATAATAAATAATAATTATAATATTAGTTTCTTTACAATCCTACTACTATTATAAATGTGAAAGTCTGTAGGGATGGATGGATGTTACTCTTTCAAGTAAAAATTACAGAACACTCCAATGAAATGAAATTTGGTATGGTAGTAATTTGAGCTCTTGAGCTCGCGGGCAAAAGCTAGTAAATACTAAAGCTAGTCTTGGTTACTTGCATTAAGTTAATTTAATAAATAAATAAAATAAAGTAAATTTATAAATAATAAATAAATAAAAAAATATAAAAAATAATAAAAAAATAATAATAATAAATTAGATTATTATGATTATTAGAATATATATTATATTATATACTTTTTAACGATGTGTTTGTAACTGAAACTTATTAATTACTGTAGCTGACCCAACACACGTTGTTCAGTCTTAACTAAGACCTGAAATAAATAAATAACTACAAGTACAAACCTACACCTACATCTACACCTACAACTACACCTGCATCAACCTACCTACCCACATACACCTATAATTTCAATACCAATAACGACATCTACAATTACTACCTACATCAGCTATAACCAACAAGGGCCGGTCGGTTTGTGGTTTTTAATTCCAAAGACCAATCAAACTTGTAAACTAAAAGCACCTTTAAATATTTGACAACCAAACGACACTGGAAATTAGGATTGCCTCAAATGTTCGACAGGTAGGACCAGTTAGTATGGGAAAATTTCATTGAATTGTCATTTTTTTGTATTTTCCTCGCAATTTTTGCAATATTTCTCACCGTCTAAACCTTTCCTAAATTTCCACAATTATTTCAAAATAAAATTTAGCCAAATCGGTCGAGCCGTTCCTGATTTTTAGCGAGATAAAGAAACTGCAATATTTTTTATATATAAGAATATTAGACAATTTTTTATCACAATCAAAAAAGGATTAAAAGATTTTTAAAAAGAAAAAATAAGTTAAAAAAATTATAACCCGACTACGTAAAAAAAGGGGGCTAAAAAGGACGAAACAAGAAAATAATTCAAATAGAAATCCAGAAATGCATAGTTACAAAAATGGTCAAGGTAGAGCCGTGGTCGCACCTACTGTTCGGAACAGTCGATGTCAAAACGCAGCCGTCTGTAATTATCTTGGGGTATGCATGTGTACATGACGATATACGCAGTTTCAGTATATACCTAGACGTCACGCATCTCGGTGTGAACTGACGCTTAGATGACGCCATTAGTGTGTGCGACCACGGCTTTACCTTGACCATTTTTGTAACTATGCATTTCTGGATTTCTATTTGAATTATTTTCTTGTTTCGGCCTTTTTAGACCCCTTTTTTACGTAGTCGGGTTTTATTTTTTTATACTTATTTTTTTATTTAATATTTTTCCGTCTCCCAATCTAACATAACTATAGTAAATACTTTTATACATTAAATACCTTAACTACTAAACTAAATTAAAGACGTAAATGTACAAGACGTACACTATACTATAACAATAACTTTAATCTAATACAAAACTATACGTATATTATTTACAATTTAAATCAAGTAATTACCGTATCACGAGGAAACAATAATTAATATTATTTATTAAAGGACCTTAAAAGGTAATAAAGTAACTGAAAAACTGAAATTATAATGAACTAACCATAGCATACACAGTAAATGACGACTTGATTCGAACTCGAAGAACGATTTATAAAATATAACTATTTATAATTTATATTAAATAAACGCATTAGAGATCATTCAACATTCATTCATTTCACCAATGCAATTATATCACTTATTCACTTTTAATCGTATTTTAATCTTATACATTTTTTTTTTTTTTCGAAAGGGTCTATGCTAAGGGTCGGGTTAAGACCGCTGTAGCTAAGTCGGACTATAACTAGCCTGGTGGCTAGTTCGAATCTTATACAATAATTGTAGTGGAATTTATCATAAACTTCTAAGCACAACGATACCGCGATTCAGAAAAATTTAAGCTCGTATAGTGACATCTATCGAACGAGTGAGTAATAAAAGTGCTAGTAATTGATTTCATCTTCATTTTCTTATTAAAATCGGATGAACCAATTAACCGATTTTGATCTAGTTTTTGTCTGAAAGCTGACATAATTAAGAGTGGTCTTAGCTATAATACATCATCATCAGCTCGTTCACTTCTTGACAATATAGGTGCTATTTAAATTTTTAATTTTTTATGTATTGCCTGTAAAAAATGATATTTATAAAATAAAATATAATGTTATGAAAGGACATAATATGTAAATTATATATTTATAGTCTTATTATACGTAATGTTAGAAAATTGGACAAATATTGTAGGAATTGTATTTTAAACGTATATTTTGCTTTAAACAATATGATATAATATTATATAATATATATACAAATTATGTTTATATTTGTAGTATGCTTGCCAAGACCTTTATTTTGATACCAAACGTGATAATTATCTCGATTTAATTTTTTTAGATGTTAGAATCTGAGGTTTAATTTTCGAAATACATAATTTTGAAAAAAATATATAGCCTATGTTACCCGCGGCATCATTACGAATATATTGACACCTAATTAATTAAAATCGGACCAGTAGTTTAGACGCTACGAGGGAACAAACATACATACATACATACATACATACATAGACTGCCAAAATCATTACCCTTACTTTTGGCTTCGCCGTAGTCGGGTAAAAAAGGAAAATCACATAGGCACCAGTAGTCAGCCCCGCTCCGGTAGACTTATCTGCCTTTTAAGTCAAATAGTTTATTACGGTTTTCTCCATCCTTACCTAGCATTTAGTAAACTCGGCTCAACCTAATATTGACCTTTGTTAGTGTGCTTTTGTTAAACTTAAACAAATAGAAATTCGCGTTCAGTTCGATGTGTTCGACCAAAAAGTGTGAAAATGTGATGGCGGCTATTTTTTCTGAACGTACAGTGCTTGCAGAAAACCGTAAATATTTCGTAGTTTTTATGGTGTAATATCAAAATCTTTACTTTTATAATTAGACAATTACGTTCTGATTTACTTTATACCTAAAATATTATTGTTTAGTACTTGAATCGTATTGAAGTTTGATTGCAAGTGGCTGACCACTGGGGCTTATTTTTTCATCAATTAGCCTGTGCCCTTTCTTCTTCTTTTTACCAGTAGTCGGCCGCCTCAAATTATGTGAAATTGCAGTACTCGATTTTTATTCTCCAGTTACCAGACCACCATATTTAATAATAATAATTGATCTAGTACCTATTGATATATTTTACAGCCCACTTCATTCAGTTCGAAGTAAATATTTAATCTAAGTAAATTTAATTAAATATTTAAATATTTTAATTTTTAATTTATTTATTTTATAATTATAACATTATATTGTAACTAATCGGCTAGCTGAGTACTGGGCGACAACACGGCGGAGTTCTAGATTTTTGAGGCCGGGCACTGGAGAAAAGTGTGTGAGAATTTAAATGTTTATCTTATAAGAATCTTTAATAAATTACTGATTTACTAAACACATCATATTATTAAATCCCCTTATTAGAAAAAAATACAAGCGATTATATTTTTGAAAACCGCTGAAAGGCTGACTACTGGTGTCGTTACCCTACTCGCACATAATATGTTAGATCTATAGGTATGTTGCCTAAATATTTTTTTTCTTCTCTTCGATGTTAGACAACATGTTAATAAACAATCGAGAACCTATTTTCGTATATCTTAAAAAATAACGAAGATACAAACAATTTAAGTTTGCAATAAGAAAGAGAGCGATATATCAGCCTGTGACGTCAAGAGTTACTCCCGCCATACATTTGTCATTAAAAAATGTACGGCGGTAGTAGCTTGTTACGTAGCAAATCGTTTTGCGAGAAAGAGATGGGCTATATTTTTTATTTGCTTATAGTCTCGTCAACCTAAATCTCTATCAACAATTTTAAAATTTAATTTGCAAAAATGTGAAATTCCACAGTAAGCAACATCCCTTTTATAAAGTACAGTCGCAAAGAATGTGTAAAAGAACGAAATCGGTATACTTAGCGTGTACCATACAAATTTACCTACCAACTACAGTAGCTACTTCCAGGAAATCCGGCGCCAGTAACATCGGACGTAGGGCTCGTAACAGCCTGTCCCTTTGTAGGGTATTATGTACAGACACTAACATAATTCCTAGCAAAGTACATAAAAGTGTCAAGGACCATGGTTTTATGATGCTGTACAAATGACATTTTGATTACTAACAGTTGCTTATGGTAAAAGGCTCCTGCCAACAAATATTAGCTATTTGATATGATGTGTATTCGCTTCCCATCGGTTTACGGTTTAAAACATATTACCTTATTTAGGTATAATCTGAGCATATTATAGATATTCTCATAAAAGCTTTACATATTTTCCGCATTACAAGTATGAAAAACAAAAAAGTAATGTATTATAAATACATGTCTCGACACGTACCTAATTATATTACGTTTGTATTATTTTGCAGTAAAATAACACAAATGTAATGTTAAACAAATTATGAACTTTCACTGATACAATATACATCTATCTAAATCTACGTAAACTTTCTAATTCTTATCAGTGACAGTTATTTTTAAAACTGTTTATTTAGGTGAGTGGCGCGATAGCGGGGCGCGGACAGTGAGCTGTGAGACGGCATGAACCTGGATCAAGTCCATTATCCCGGCCGTGTAGTCCCCGGCACGTCCCGCAAATGATACATTTCATGGCCACATATTTTTAGCTCTAACAGCCTCCGTGGTCCAGTGGTTTAGAGCTTGGATCTCGACCTGGAGGTCGAGGGTTCGATTCCCGCGTTGGAACAACAAAAATGTTGTTTCCAAGTTAAGTTAGGACAATGCAAGCTGATTACCTAATCGTCTGACAAGAAAGATGATCCATGCGTCGGATGGACATGTAAAAAGTAGGTCCTGCGCCTGATCTCTCGCCAGACGTGTCAGTCAGTCAGTCATCCGTCCCAGGGTTACGAGAGTAAAGGAAGAGAGAGTGCTCTCGTGTACTGCACACACACTTGGGCACTATAAACTTTAAATAAATAATATTCAATGAAACCGGTCACCGTCACCGAAATCGGTGTTAGTATTATTATTTTTAGCTCCAGTTTTTCTTTATTTTCAACCCACATTTTTGCCTTGTTTTCATTTGACTTAAACCACATTAGACCATTCTGATTGTATCAACATTTTTCACGCAATCCAAAGAAATCTGTTTAACTTCGGAAATCTATAATCTTAAATTTTCTTATGCCCTGTTTCTGAGGCTTTTTGTCGGTAGTTTATATAGATAAACACTTTTAATTTAAGAACACTTTTAATGTGGATGTCGTCTAGTTTCAGCCTTCGTTACACTTGACAGTTCACTCCTAGACCATCAACACTAACGAAACACCCAGAAGTTGAGTTAATTAATTCAGTAATACTTAACAATAATAAATTATTTAGAAGTATTCCGTTGTGGAAGCGAATCGGAATTGAACAAATACCAAGTTTAATTGAAAATTTAAGTGACACGGCGTGAAGTAAACAAATTATCTGCATAAAGTTACCGCACCATCGTTATTTTAATGAGAACACGTATTCGATGTCAATCCGAGGCCCACTCATTAAATATAACGAAACGCGTTTTTCCTACCCTCTTAGTGAAATTGATACTCACGGCCTACGCAACACTCAAGACGCTTATGAGCGAAAAAAGAGTTTTTGAAAGATACAATATTTACTATTTAATGGCTTACAATATAATCTTCTTAAATATAAAAGTTAATTGCAAAACCTGTTCCTCGCTAAAACTTAAGAGCGTCTGGACCAATTTGGCTAATTTCTTGAAATAATTGTGAAAGTTTAGGGAAGATTTAAACGGGGAGAAATATTGGAAAATTAGCTAAAAATACTAAAAAGGACGACTAAGACAGAGCAACGTGTGTCGGGACAACTAGTTATATTATAATGTTAAATTTTTCATATGTTGGTATTACACAGATGAAACTATTATTCTTCACAATAATATATAATAGCTCTGGATTCATAATATGCTACGTTTTATCGCAGCAAAATGTACAGTTCTGTACAAAGTTGCGGGCAACATCTACTTAGTCTATTATAATTTTAGCGTCTAATACAAAGAACATTTTGAGCAAAAACTATAATTTCAGAGGTAATAAAACCTTAGTTGTTAAAAAGCGACCTTAAATAAATAAATAAATAAATAAAACTTAATTGCAGACACTAGACTGTATATTGTATATAATCGTTGACTTATTTTTTTCCCTCGTAAAAGATAATGGCAAGCGAGATCGTTTGGGGCATGTGCCGTTGGGTCAAGCTATTCTTCCTTTTGCTTTTACTACGCACTAGGCCTGAAAGATGAAAATATATTATAACATTGTAGAAACGAGCGTAAGTATTCATAAATATTAAAAATAGAATATATATAATAATAGTAGTAATAATAAATAGTGACCAATAGTAAAAATATAACACATCATTTTCTGAACATCCATTTTGTCACTTCACCAAAACGTTTGGGTTTCTGAGGGTTCTGTAGACACTTTGTGCCTTGACATGCCTCTCTGTAATATATAGGTATGTAGTTTTAGGTTACAACCTAAATCTGTGTTTTATAGATACTATATTGTCTACGGGACTATATTGTCCGGAATCCGTAAGGCCGGGGAAAATTCAGAGCACTGCGTTTTTTTAGCTCTATTGTATTCAATATACCTGAAAATCGAACACACGAGTGTCAAGTCAAATGTCGAGTGATGAGTTTTCAGATTTGATATTAAAATTTTGACTTGACACTCGTGTGTTCGATTTGCAGCTCTATTGTATTTCACAGTGCAGTGTTATATTTTCAATGCTATAAATTTTCTCCGGCCTTCCGGATTCCGGACAATATAATTCCAGCCTTAGATTTAATGACGTAGGTAATAGTCCTACTCGAACATCATGTGTGAATGAAAAGTTATTAACTGGGTTATGCAACCGCCGCGCCGCAAACAATCCACTCTTATGGCAGCTGCTAAAATAAAACAAGAGTTCCTTATAACAATGAGTTTTTGTTCACTGATATTGGAGGTATTTATAAAAGCTGGGGCTAATTTTATGCAGTACATTCAAAGAGGCCGTCGCATCGCACGACCTTGCTGAGTAAATGTAAGTTTTGTTTTTTGTGAGAAATCTTCACAACCTAATTAAGTTTTTGTTTAAATATTTTTATCGCGTGATGTCGTGCTTTTGAACGGAGAATAATGCTTTGTCTTTTGAGGTTCTAAAAGGGGTTTGTGAAAAAGATAATAGTTTTATCATATTATTACTAGCTGCCCTGACAGACGCTGTTCTGCCTTAACCATGTACTGGATTTAATAAATAACTACACCTATACCTGCAACCTAAACCAATACATACACCTAATCTACATCCTATATCTACACCTACACCTGCAACCTAAACCAATACATACACCTAAACTACATCCTATATCTACACCTACACCTGCAACCTAAACCAATACATACACCTAAACTACATCCTATATCTACACCTACACTGCAACCTAAACCAATACATACACCTAAACTACATCCTATAACTACACCTACACCTGCAACCTAAACCAATACATACACCTAAACTACATCCTATATCTACACCTATACCTGTAACCTAAACTTATACATACACCTAAACTGCATCCTATATCTACACCTACACCTGCAACCTAAACCAATACATACACCTAAACTACATCCTATATCTACACCTACACCTGCAACCTAAACCAATACATACACCTAAACTACATCCTATATCTACACCTAAACCTGCAACCTAAACCAATACATACACCTAAACTACATCCTATAACTACACCTACACCTGCAACCTAAACCAATACATACACCTAAACTACATCCTATATCTACACCTATACCTGCAACCTAAACCAATACATACACCTAAATTGCATCCTATATCTACACCTACACCTGCAACCTAAACCAATACATACACCTAAACTACATCCTATATCTACACCTACACCTGCAACCTAAACCAATACATACACCTAAACTACATCCTATATCTACACCTAAACCTGCAACCTAAACCAATACATACACCTAAACTACATCCTATAACTACACCTACACCTAAAACTACACCAACATCAATCTACACCTACCAAGCTACTTGGACCGGTTGATTTTTTAAACTAAAGTTAAAATAAATGCACCTATAAATATTTGACAGTCTCACAATTTGTCACTTTCAAATTGAACACATTATAATAATAGTTAGTATGGAATAATTCAATCGACGTTTTTAGTATTTTCTCCGCGACTTTTCCAATATCTTGACAGATGACGATGACTCGTTTATACTTTTTCTGAACTTTCACAATTATTTCAAGAACAAAGTTATCCAAATTCGCATCCGCAAAGGCTAGACCAGCCTTTGCGTTACAAAGAAGCTGCTATCCATTTTTTTAATAAAGAAGATATGAGAAAAAGATGTCAAATATGTAATCCCTACTAATATTATCCCTACTAATATTATAAATGTGAATGTAAGTTTGTTTGTTACGCTTTCACGCGAAAACTGCTGAACGGATTTTGATGAAATTTGGTATGGTAGTCGTTTAGACTCTGGATTAAAACATAGGCTACTTTTTATCCCGGAAAAGTACAGTGTTCCCGCGGGATACTCGATAGTATATTTATATGTATATGTATATTTACGCGGGTGGAGCCGCGGGAAATAGCTAGTGTCAAATATGCAAAGATTTCAAAAGTCAACATAGGCTATGACATACTTTTGACATAACAAATCTTCATACAGTAAAAAGTTACGCCACGTTGGTTTACACCATACTTCAATTGTCAGCCATCTTGTTTTCACCATACTTTCAATGTCAGCCATCTTGTTTTCACCATACTTTAAATGTCAAAATGGCCCCAAACATCTCAAAAGTGGGGCCATTTAACTGGGGACACTTTTTGCCTCAACATGCCTCGTCTATAATTTAAATGTCTATGCAAATATGCCTGAATGTCAACCATAAGTACGTAAGTAGTTCCTACCTAACAAGTTATGAGAATTAATTCCTAATGCCTACACTTAAGTAATAAATTAAAACGTGCTTTTTACTACCTATTTACAAATGTAAGCTTGTATCTTATGTCATTTGAAATGTTAACAGTAGGATATAGTTATAAATCCAAGTTACTCATAATTCCGGAACCTATCAATGTTCAATAAACTACTTCTGGAAGTGCATCGTAACTTACCGGCATCAAGATACCGCTGCAAATAAACTACGGCAAATACTCGATAAAAGATGAAGTTTGATGAAGAGCAAAATTCAAACAATATAGCGCAGACGAACCGCAACAAAACAACATCGCTCTATATGAGCTCGCAACTGCCTCTTTTTGTACCGCTTCCATTGTTATGAGTTCGATAAGTACGTCCTTTGTTTCTACTGTTATGTACAATACATTTAAATGCTATTATCGCCCGTCACACGTACAGTTCGGACCGCGCATCGGACTATATTCCAAGCCACTGAGGGATCTCTGCGGTTTGGACTGTTGTTGCTTATTACGATGCCAAATGCGGCCACGGTTTGAACTGCCAGCGTCGTTCTTAATACGCCATAGCTGAGCACGACAGCATACCTCACACGGTTGTAGCACTCTCGCGACACACCAAAACCTGTGTTTTCCATACCAACTGCTTTGAGGACACCATTGTCAAGATTATCAGGCGAACGATGTTTGCGTCAGTCGATGAGGAATTTGACCATGACGTTCGAATACGGGCATAAAACAATCGTCAATGAAATTATTAAAAGGGCAAGGGAACGAAGGTGACCAGCGACCTTGATTTTATTTTACCAAAACCGTAATGGACTTCGTAAACAATTATATATAACTGTATGAAATTCATAAATGTCCTGAGCATAATAATTGTAATTTTGGGCTAAAAAGGGTATGGGCATTTAGTTTGTACTTTGTTTTTATTCAAAAAAAAAAATAGCGCGCAATTAAAACTGTTGAAAATCGCTCGCATCGACATGCCAGATCGGACTGTCGGCCCCGCGCATTTACATGTTCGTTTCGGAGCGAAGATTAGAACGGCGCGCGTATTTCCCGTGGTCCAAATTGTACGTGTGACGGGCGCTATTGAAAATGTTGGCATCTTCTTGTGATCATTTTTGCGATTGCTCTGTTCCTAATGTTCATTTGCATTGCCTCATAAATTCGCTTGAATAATCTAACTTCTCCCATCGACAAGGGTGAGTTTTTCCTTATTATACTTATATTCCGGCGTAGATTAATATTTTCTTCTGAAATTAGTATCGAGCCAAAGATAAATGACTACATTGTTTGCTTACCTTTAATTTTAATGAAACATGAAACGCCTTCCTTCTGAATAATGAAACGGTGAATATTCTCAAGCCAAAACACGGCCGCCATCTTCAAAATAAATCACTCAGCTAATGACCGGGGTCCGGTCGGGAAGTCCCACTATCTGTCTTTGTGTACTACCGTGCCTCTGCAAATTGAACTTAATTTAAGGATTGGATTTCAAGCATTTTGGGAGAAACTATCCAATTACAGGCAGTTTGGAATATACCTACTATGTATAATAATAGCTTCCCACACCTATTTCGGAGACGGTGGCCAGTTTCATTGCAACCAGGCCAGCTACGCAGGAGTTGTTACTATAGTGTCCAAGTGTGTGCGCAGTACACAAGAGCACTCTATCTTTCTTTACTCTCATAAATATACTATATAGCAGATTCGCATGGTTAGGTAATTTAACTCGGTAGTTCCAATAAATACCATCGCAATAAAAAGGAATTCCTAAGCTCGCTTCTTATGTATTTTTCAGGGATATTTGTCAACGATTAACAATTTTAATTAAACGTATTTCATCTAATATATCAAATTCGGGTTATAAAATTCATAGTGTTCGGGGACATACGCCTCCGAAACGGCTTGACCGATTCTTATGATTTTTTTTTTTTCATATTTGGTAGGTCTGAGAATCCTTCGTTATCTATTTTCTATCCCTAAATGATAAGGATAACCCACCCTAAAAATTTTGTTTTCTTCTTTTCGTCAATTTTTTGTATTTTCATATCATGTGGCATTAAAAAATACAAACAATGGCAAAACAACGCTTGCCGGGTCAGCTAGTAAAATAGGTCATTACATATGAAATTGGCGTTTTGTAAAGGAGGAACATAAAGTCGATTTTTTTCAAACAATATATTTATTTAATCAAAGTATATACCATTGCTATCTATGCCCTTTTGCCATCTCATAGGTAGTTCATTGATTCCTTTACTAAAAAATCCATTCGGACAGGAATCAATAAAATCTTTGAAGGCGCTTTGGACTGCCCCATCGGAGTTGAATTTTTTCCCTTGCAAGAAGTTATCCAAATTTCGAAAAAAGTTGTAATCTGTTTGGTAGCCGTCTGCTGTGCAGTGTGTGGTCTAGCGTTGTCCTGAAGCAGCAGTGACCTAGAGCGAATGACCAACCTCGATTGTTTAGCAGCTAGCTTTTCCATCATGATTTGCAGTTGCTGGCAATAGCCATCTGCCGTAATCGTCTGGCCGGATTTAAGAAAGCTGTAGTGAACAACACCGGCACTAGTCCACCAAACGCTCACAATTAACTTTTTTTGAGTTATTTTCGCTGGTTCGCCAGGGTTCATTGCGATGAGCATTTCCGATTATCGTACAGGATCCACTTTTCATCACAGGTAATGATTCGATTTGAAATCCCTTCATTATTGTGCCGGTTGAGTAATGTACGCAGCAGTCGACGCGTATTTGTCGGTTTGCTGCAATCGATTCATGAGGGTGGGTACCTCTATCTACCTCTTTAAAGCTTTTTCACCTTCCCAATTTGTTTCAAGTGGATAAAAACAGTTTTATCACTAATACCGCAGCCTGCAGCTAACTCGGACGTGGTTTGCGATAGATCCGCTTCCACAATAGCATTCAATTCTTCATTATCAACATTGGTCTCCGGCCGTCCACGGGGCTTGTTCTACAGGTCGAAATTTCTAGAACGAAAACGTTGGAACCAAAAAACGCACTGTGTTTTCTTTTGCAACACCGCCGCCATACACATCATTAATCCTTCGAGTCGTTTCTGCAGCACTGGTGGCATGGTGGAGCTCGTACTCGAAAATAATACGATATTTCAAGCTTTCCATTTTGTAAACAGAGTGACGCAAAGAAAAAACCCAAAAGAGGAAAAAACATATGAATTACGGTTTTGGAAACACAAATGCATGAGTGAATAGCGGTATAAATTTGAAATTACAATTCCTAACCAAAGAAGATATATTTGAGATCAAAGTGGCCATTACGACAAAACGCCCATTTCATATGTAAGGACCTAATACTTCCTCTTATATGTTTGTGACCTAATATAATAATTTGTTGCTACCTCAAAATAAATATTTACCTGCCCATTTTGTTACAGAGCTGAGATGTTCGCGCTAATCACCTTATGTCTCCTGAGTTCGGTATACGCGGTACCAGCTACATTAGAGGGGACGGTGGTCGATTTTACTGATGCAAAGGTAAACCAGTTATTTGTGAATTTAGATTTCATCAATAGCTAATAGGTATGCATTATCTGAGAGTCTTTGAAAAATTAGTAAAACTATACAGACGCTCTAACGGTGAAAGAAAACGTCGTTCGGAAACCCACACATGGTTGGCCCCCAGATGTATTGACCAGTCTTTTTCTCTGTACTAGGCTGACTATGTTGTGAGTATGCCGTATGTACTTGGGCAACCATACGATATTTAAAAACCAACTGCCCCAGGCACTACAGTATTTCAAGAGTAATTACTTCGCTCGGAGAATACTGTATAAATCATCCAATAACGGATGAAAAGGCATAAGTTTTGAAAATATTTGTACACTTTGTTTTTCTCGTTGTGTAGACAAAAAAATTATAAAATAAAATAATTAATAAATAATAATAAAAATAATATTATTATTATTAATAATAATAATAATAAATTATTATTAATAATAATAATTGACAATTTTACATAACACAAACAATTTTTGCATGTCAAATAAATGTAAAATAAATGTCGAATAAATGTTTATTTATTAATAATATATTTAACGGCGCGCCAATGTGGCCCTTTATGTGTTCGTAATTTTCTCGTTATGAAATGAGCCAGGAAACCGCCTTATGGTCAGCGATAACCGCCCATGTAGGAATCCATACGAGAACGCAACACCAGAGGAGTTACACTTTTATCTCCTCTGGTGTTGCACACTTGCGTTCCAGGTGCGTAAAATCCCCAACCTCCTTGGGCTTCCGGTGACCTTACTCACTCGGCAAAACACAATGCAATCATTATTTCACGCCGGTTTTCTCTGAGGCCGTGGTATTTATCCGGTGAACCGGCCCATTCATACCAAAGCATGGCTCTCCCACGTTTGAATTAGTCAATAAACGTCGATATTAAAGTAAATAAAAATCTGTTTCCAGGTAAAGGGGCACTTAGAAGCCCTGGCGCATATGGGTGCGTCGTGCATGATCAAGTCCCAGCCGCCACGGGCGGACGTCGAGGCCTACCTCACCAACACACCGGCACAGACCCACAGGGGGCAGTGCTTCGCCACCTGCATGCTGGAGTCCAGTAACGTCATTGATAGAGGACAGGTAATAAGCAGCTTTGTATTGAGTTGTGGCTTACAAAAATATAATACCTATTGTCGCAGAAGTTTCTGATATGAGTTCATAACGTGGCTGAGCAAACTCTCTCCTTCAGTTTTTTCAGTAGTAGGTACCTACTAAAGTAACTACCAGGATGTTAATTTTCTTCTTATAAGTAAACTGTACTAAATTAACAATACTACATTTAGATTTTTGCCAGTCAGTCAAAAAATTATTATAATACGAACAAACAACAGTCCCTGACAATAGTAATAGATAAATGAAATTTTATGTTCAGTTTAGTATAAAAAGAAACGCTAAAATTAAAATGTATCTAGCAATTAGCAATTAGCCCCACTGCGAGTGTTCCCCGGCTGCAATCACGCTAAAGTTAAAACAAGCTTTTTATCCGTATCCATTTAAATTTGGTACATTTACTTTGCGACTTTTTACATTTAATTGTTTAAGATTTAAACTTGTACCCTCTTACTAATAAAAATATTTACACAACGGATAACTTAAACAACGTTGCTACCTTTTTCTATCATGTGACATTTCCAACGTATCAGACAAAGACAGCAACGTTGTTTAAGTTATCCTTTGTGTAAATAGTTTTATTAGTAAGGGGGCAAGTGATTATTTACAGCAATAATATGATTTTGAAGTTCAAAATAATTCAGGAATGGCTTTTCACTCATACCTAAAGTCAAATTGTTAGCTGGAACAGTTGTAGTGAAGTCTGTTTTGTGGAGTAGACATAGCAAGTGGAGTAAATTTACGCGATTTCCGTCGGTCCGTTGTTTTCCGACTGTCCAGACAGCCTCACGTCTAGTGCCTTGCCGCAGTCTTCCGGAATATTGTCGCTACAAGTTATAACTACTATAGATGGTATTGTCTTTCTATAGATGCTCTATTTTATTGTTACAATTTTTGTACAAGTTACGAGTATGTTTTTTTTTAATCGAAGGCAGGTCATATCCTGACGTTACTGCGACCCAAGTGGATCTATTATAACTCCTTCGCATTATAGTACTGTCCCCCCACACCTATGCAACTTATAAACTAAACGGTTGGTGCTGCGAATTTCCTCTGTGGCAGAGTATTCGTGCTGCCCAAGGTACCTGTTTCTATATTTCAGAAGTATCTTAGTTTTTTATCTGCCTAAAACAAGCTCCTGATGAAAGCTACCTTATTTTTTAATTTTTACTCAGGTAAACAGAGAGATGCTGATTAAACTGGCTAGTGTCATCAACGGCAGGAACTCTTACGTGGTACAAAAGCTGAAGGAGGTATCCAGGAGGTGCAGTATGATAGTGACCCCGGACAACTTGAGAGACCGCTGTGTGTTCGGTGCCATGTACAACAACTGCTTGAACAGAAACATGAAAGAGTTCAGATTTCCCGAGGAAATAGCCGCAGAAGTACTCAAGGTTTTGCCATTCCATCTTGTGACGACAAAAAGGCCTTCTTAGTAAGTATTTCATTTTTTATTATCGTCTTACGTAACTGGAGCTTTGGTCTGTGTGAATTTGACTATGTACATTTTGCTCTCCTGTAAAGTAAGGAAATTATGACATGCTTATGTGGCTCTTGTACGATTAAAGGGCCATACTGACCATCCAGCCTGCAAGCCCAAGGCCGCGGACTTGTAGTCAAAACTGATAAATGATTGACACTAATGACGGCTATCAGTACCGGTGCTGGATTTGCTGGTGCGCCGTGAGTACAGCGCTATAGACTTATAAAACCAATAAATATTTACGATTTTTATTCATAAGCAAAATTTGGATTCTATTAATGGGTCATACTCACGGTCCAACCTGCCAGCTGCGGTCCAGCCAGCATCGGTACTAATGGCTGTTATTAGAGTCAATGGTGTCAATTATTTATAATGTCCACAAGTCTGCTTCAAGGCCGCTGTCTTGGAATTGGATTTGCAGGCTGGATGGTGAATGTGGCGCTTTAGGCGTCAAACGTCAACTTTTTTTAATCAGAAAAAATTGGTATGTTGTAATTTATTTTTTTATAGCGTACAGGCAACTTTTTTTGCAATATATCCTGATTCTTCAAGTAACGTAAAATGTTGGATTAACCATTAACCAATCCTGGTCGTCCATTACGAGTGCGTTATCGTATTTTCTAAAAAGCCACGAAATAGAGGGTCAGGATAATAGAACGTTAAGCAAAGACCAACAAAAGAATCGTCTGCATTATCCCCGGCCGGGCAATCCGGGTCAATATATACGGGGGACGTGCCGATTGAGATTCAATCGGATACGGTTATTCGTATTGTCCATAAAAATAAAAATGTAGCCACTTTTTATTTTAACAAGACCTTAATAAGGACAAAACGTTCTCTCGTCTCCGCGTTGCTGTGAAAAGCATAATAATAATATACACACAATATTATTAGTTCTTACAGTAAATATAAACCATTTGGTTCTTACAGCTGTAAGAACTAATTGGTGAAAAGGTCTCGTACATAGAGAATATGTATGAGACCTTCTGAGTTTCTGACAATTGAAATGTTTCAAAATACTTAGTCAGGTTACCGTTGTAAATGTATGTATGTATGTATACAATATATGTATACATGCAGATATTTGAAAAAAAACACAAGACTTTTAATTATGTGGATTACTTAAAAAAGGACAACAATGTTATGTGTATTAACCGAAACCGACAACACGGCGCCAAATACATTCTAAACTATCAAAGAACTTCCTTCATGTTTCCCTTAGAATCCCAAAACCTTCCCCTTTACCCATAGAACGTAAAAGCAACAGACATTTTAAGTTTGGTAGCGCGTAAGATGGAATTAATAACCATTACTAACTATCTTGTAAAAAATAGTGTGATACTGTGCGCGTGTACATTATTTAAGAACATTTTTTGTGTTAGCTAGAATATTTTCAATTAATTTTACTTTATCCTGTCATACGTGTCAAACGGTTGAACCCGAAAGCCGTTATGATCTTGATAAATGGTGCGTCCTGGCTGACCCGGTTATACACCGAGATAAGTCGAAAAGACAACCAAACTTTTTACACCCACACCCGCCCTAATTGATTATTTATTGTTATGGTTATTATCCTGCGTCCTAACACAAGTACGCATTTTTATCCTTTATGATTACGATTTATTTTATCCTTTACGCTATTATCAAATAAACTCGGCTTATTCCGTCTTTGAAAGCGAGCTTTCCTGTGCGTACTTATTAAATTCGGTTTCTTCTTATATGCAATGCAATAAGGACATCATTGGTCTGTCATGTACTATCGAACAAGTTGCCTCTCGACCAGGCATAAGATGAAAATCTAACAACGTCGTTGAATCGTGCACACTCACACATACTCACGTGTAAATACGTAGTTCAACCACGTCTGCAGTCGTTGCGATCACTTTCTTTGCGTTTAAATATTTTGAGGCGTACTAGGACAAAGGAAAATGTTTAGAAACTGGTGGAGCAGGAACTAAGTCGATATTGTACCTAATTTTACGCATTTTTTAAATAAAAATTTGAAAAATGCGTATTCCCCATTAGGTTTTAGTTGTTTCAAATTACCTGGTCGGAGGTCGTCCTGTGGTCGAAACTCGACCAAAGTTCATACTTTAATTTATAAGTTTCAACTATTTAGGGTTTTTTTTGCCTATTAGATACGCTACTTAGATAAACTTTGACTATGGAATGTGAAAGAAAGATTGACAATTATTATTGTGTCAAACCAACACCTTGTTATTTTACAAAGGTATGAGGTAGCGTGTTACTTTATTATTATTAATTTATATATTTCTAAGTATTATTTACAAAAATGTTAGCTTTCAGCACACCTTCCTCCACATAAACTTTGTTGTTGTGCCAAATTTAATTCTCCTCCGTTTGCACAATTCTCGTAAAAATGTACTGAAAGCTTTTGCTTCACGTATTAACATATTATAAGACGATTTAATTTTGTTGCAGCTAAATGAACGAGCACGCCATCCAGCTTTGACACTCGCTAATTACTACAAAGTTACCTACTCATCAGTTATGTAAGGGTCAGTTCACAATGCGATTATACGCGACGCGACTCTGCGTTGCATTTTAAGATAGCTATTCAAAATAGAACTTTTTCGCTACACAAAAAGATACATGTTTCATATGACATCACTGCACATCCGCTGTGCAGCGCGGTGCGACTTGACATTCCAATTCTTACAATGAAACGTTCAGCTTCTTGTGTAATTAATAAAGTTCAATTTGGAATAGCTATCTTAAAAATGCAGCGCCATGTCGCGTATCGTTTCGTTTCGGTGTGTATTAACCCTTAGAAGCGCACTTGAGATCCGCGACTCGCCAAGTACCTACGCTGCCAAATCTATCCACTTTTTTGGGTTCCGTACACAAAGGGTATTGGCCGTTTTGTACGGAACTCTTCGTGCGCGAGTCCGACTCGCCTTTGGCCAGTTTTGTTGTTAAGAAGCTGTTTGTTTTTTCATTACGACAATGCTCAATTGGAATACCTACTACTCATTTTCTTTTTTATTTTTATATGAAATAAAACAAATTTGTTTTCATATCAGTTCCCTGTTTTATTTAAAGTCCCTCAATGTTTTATAGTTTTGTTTTATATCTGTTAGATTGTATAATTATTTGCATTCACATTTCATGTTCCGTAATTATTTTAATTTAGATCCATGGAGATTTTGATTTTTTTTTTATTAATAATAATAATAATAATATCTATGGACGCTTCACATTACGTCAATCTGGCCCCGTGCTAAGTATCCGAAGATCTTGTGTTACAGGTATCAGAAAACGGGAAGTATATTTAATATTTTTATACTTTAAATATATTTTATATTTTTATTATATTATACACATATTTAATACACATTCATAACCCAGGAATACAGAAAAACTTATTGTTGCTTCGGCGGGATTCGAACCCGAGACCACCGGCTTGAGCACCAAGGCGCTGAACCACTGAGCCACAGAGGTCGTCAATTAAATCTACAAGTTTATATTGAACATATTAAATATATTTGTAAAAGGCAATGTATGTGATCCGTCATTGTATACAATCCCCCTAGGCTCTGAATACAATGCCTAAAATCGCCCGGCAATGTGTGAAATAAATTTTATTAGACTCATTACCTAGGTAATACAAAACAATGCCTAAAGAACATTAGAATGTGTACCGCTAACGCTCACGTAGCGGTTTTCATCCGCACCCGCCGCGGTTGCCGGCCCGCAACTTCTGTAGAATGCAGGTATGTATGTAAAAAATTGAGTAAGTTAAAAAATCTAGAGAAAACGTGAGTTGTGCTTACTCACGGCGCGTTTTACGCCCGCGGTGTGCGCGGTTGTTCGCGAGTCCTGTTCCACCGGCGGGCGACTACTCGTAGTAGAACCGCGCGGGGCAGGGACGGTCACCCGCAGCCTAGGCGGGTTGCGCCCGCGCGCTCTGCGTTCGGTTTGCGGGTGAAATTCCGAAATTCTATCGTAAATATGTATTTGCCTTTTTGCAACCGCGAGTCCTGCTATCTTCGCCCGCCACATTTGCGGGCGATAATCTCAACGGCGGCGGCTGCGTCTCGTGAGTTAAGAAATATAACCGAAGATCGACGACCGCGGCGGGCACGGGAAAAAACCGCTCCGTGAGTTCTCGGCCTAATACGTATGATATAAATGGGTATGCCAGGATAGTGGAGCAAAGCGAGAGTATTAGTATGAGATACGGTATGTAATAAATCTGTACCCTCTATATAATAGTAATCAGAAGAATATGATAGAAAAAATTATTATAATTTGTAGCCGTATTAATTAATGTAAAATTTTGTATCACTGTTACCTAATTGACTCAACGAGAGTCTTAATAAAAAATCTGTTTCACAGTTTAACAAATTCATTTGTTTTATTCAAAGACAACCTGACCCGACAGATGTTTCATGTTGTGCTATCATAACTATGAACTGTAATAAACAATCCGAGCTTTGCTCGGAGTTCTGATTTTATAAAAAATTACAAAGAATCTAAAAAAATATTTATTTGACCGAGATCTATTCCTATGACCAACAGTCTACAACCTACATCTAAAAATATTTCACTTTTTACTTATACTTTAACAAAAAAAAGTATTAGATGTGCTTCTAACTACCAAACAAAACAGACCTAAATTATTCAACAAGAGCCAAGTAGAATACAAGTACACAATTGTAAGGTTCAAGTTAATTTCTGTTTTAATTAAAATTTAACATAAATATTAGTTAGCTAATTTAAACTGATTTGTTAAATGCAAATATAATATGTTTGAATGAATTACTTAAAATTATTAAAATATTTAACATTTATAAAATTATTTAAGAACACTTTTTTTTAATTCAATTATATTAATTATAAGTTAAACGGATATCATTTTCACTTGACACTAGCGCCACAGTTTAAAGTCAACTATGGGCTGTAGGGCTTAGTATAATTAATTATTTAAATTTACTATTTTAATTTGGAATAAATAAATCCTAGAAATTATTTAAAACAGACATAAATATTATAATCAATTTAATTGAGATGTAAAATTAAAAACGGAAGTTAGTTTTTAATGCACATTAATGCCATAACCGGAAGGTCACACTTTACGCGCTAAAATTGCTAAGAGTAGAGAGGGGACTTAGTTTCTGGGCTTTTTTCTAGAGGCACTTGGTGCAGATCCTTCCTAGAGGATAGTCCATAGCAGTAAAGTGTGTGCTCAAGTGATTAAAACATTAATGCCAATGCCAATATAAGTATTGGCGTGAAAGTGTAACTGTTATAAATGTGTAATATGAAGTGCTAAAATGTGTTAAGAAGTGAAGTGTTAAGTTTAAAAAGTGTAGTAATAATTTAAAAAGTGTTAAATATGAGTGGTTATTGAAATAACGATGTATGTGGTGCTTTAATAAACAAAGTGAACTGTGTGGTTAAGTTTTATTTTACAAGAAGTGTTCGGTCGTCTTACACAATATAGTAATATAAAATATAGTAATAGTAATGAAGTAAGTAACAAACACCCAATATAAATATAACCTTATCAGTTATCCTCTCATATATGTACAAAAACAAAAATTAAAACCGACTTCCAAAGTAGAAATGCACCAAAAACTATGAAATTAAACTTATTTTCTTATTAGGGGCAAGGTCAAAATTTTTATGATTAACATTGTATTGAAGCAAATATTATAATAAAGAAAGAACCAATAAGAGCTTTATTGAAAGGACAAAACGAATATGGATAAATATCCAAATCGAAAAGGGAGCATTTACAATGTACCATATTAAATTCCTTACTGTCTTAAGAAATTGTTTGTTTCTAAAAATAACCTACAGTATGTAAAAAGGCATTCTTTAAACGAAAGCAATATATATATATATAATATAATATAATATAATATAATAATTAATATATTAGAATTATAAGCCAATTCAGTATCATTTAGCTCGTATTACTATTTTAATATTTTAATCTGTATGAAATATTACTCGTAATATTAGTTTCTAATATTTTTGACTTCAAAACCCATTACATCTCGTAACAAGCGATGTGATATGATAAGATTTCCATTTTGCCCAATCGTCCCAACAACGGACAGATCAATTATTATATTTATTTTGTATGAAAGACGCGTTTGCAAATTTGACATAAATTTGTTGTTTTTTTTTGTGGTAGATTTTGGGACCAAATTAAACTAAATCCTACAAAACTATCAATAATTTTAAAAAGTGATTGAAAAAAAATTCAATTCGTGATTTTATTTTTGGGTATTACTTTACTGCTATTTATAAATATAGGACAGCAACGCACTTGCAGCTCCTCTGGTATTGGGGTTGTCCATGGACGACAGTAAGTGGCGATATATATAGGACAAACCAGAAACACAGAAGACAAGACAGACAGACAAAAAAAACATGTCGTGTACAGACTACAGAGTACACGTGGCAGAAGTGATTCATCATTAAAAATACTCTAAATATGCCTAAAGTACATTACTTTAAAATAGAAAAGAAAACCCAGACCTCAGCAGTTATCTGTGTTATTACGAGTATATTACTGCTCTAAGTAAAAGCGTTTATAGAATATATAAATTATTGATTTAGTCTCTAATTTATATATTGATAATGATCAAAGTAGCATAAACATGAAAAGAACATTAGCTTCATTAAGTCTGAATAGGCAGATTCAGCTATTCATGAATATAATCAAATTCGTTATCAAGTATTCGCGGAAGCCACAAGGTCATATTTGATTATTATTCGCGCCGTCAATCATTTTACTGGGAGACCGAGCTTTGCTCGGTGTTTTAGTAGAGCGATAAAATAATTAAAAATTAATAAAAAAATACAAAAGAAAAAGAAATAGTAAGAATCACAAAAATATTTATCTTACCGGGATTCGAACTCATCACATTCCGAATTTCCAAATAATGCAATAATTAAACGTAGGTACGCATACTGGTAGCGCCATATAGAAGCGTCGAACGCCACTATGAATGGCATCTCATAGTATCGATAAAGCAGTATTCCACCCCACCCCCCACCCCCTTCCCCGCTCCGACGTATACCGAAGAAATGCGAAGATTCGCGAAACAGTACATTGCTAGTCGAGGCGTCGAGAGTGCGTGTGTGCGACATGTGTTTTTAGACTTTTCCGCTACAAATTACCGCTCACAAAAGTGAGATATATTCCTATAGAACGCGATAAGAATTCTGGAAAGACTAAAGTGTTGTGAGCAGAAGAAAGAGACGAAAACTCCAGCTGCAGACGCCCTTCACAGAAGCTGGTTCGGTAAGCGTATCATTCCTATACCTCTCCATTCTCATCTAATTATTACTGCATATTAACCTGACGACGCCAGATACCTTCTGAAATACAGTCCACAAAATATCGAAGAGAAATTATTCGCTAATCACCAGGCAAAGTGGCCCGCGCGGCCATTGTTTGGTCCATTCGAGCCGGACCACATTTGGTCCGGATCTTAATCCATTTCCATCACGGATTTGTATCCAGATTTTATTTAATTTCCCGCATATGTAGCTTCTAAAAGTGCCTAACTAGGCAGTGGTAATAAATATTTACGCTTCTATAAACCCATTTCTTGGGAATCCGCCCCGCCGTAGGTAATACACGAAATAACGTGGCTACCTACAGAGATTCCTTATTGAAATTATTATTCGAACTATCATAGTTCTATATCTATATGTATATATATTTTCAAACCGCTTTAAAGTCGTTGCCTATAGGAATAAATAATTAAACCGCATATATTCATAGGTATTCTATTTGTAAATTAGTAAATAGATACTTGGGGGTAACATAAATATCGCATAACCTACGTATATTATAAATACTTAGGTATATAATTCGAATAGTATTTTGATATTTTATAATAAATCTAACTCAAAATGGCGGAGGATCCAGAGTAAGCCATTCTAATCGCTAAACGTAATATTTTGTTCGAACGTGTTCAAAATATATATAAACGTTCGCAAACTGCCGAGTCATCCGAAGCAGATAAGGAATTATTTCTCTGTCAATGTATGACAATAGGTGATATTCGAACAGATTTTCATAACTTGTTAGATGCCTACAACGCGAAGTTGCTACCTATTAATCCGAAAACTCCGCCTAGTTTTCAAGCGTATACTTCATTCGAGGACCTATATTGCGTTATTAAACGCATTCAATCTCGTCTTGAAACTGTTGAACCTGAGGTTAAAACGGAGGTTTATACAACTGTTCGAACGCCGAGGTTGCCTGCGATTGAGATAATGTATTTTGATGGTGACATACCAAATTGGCCACTATTCTATGCCAGTTTTAAATCAACGGTACATAATAATAGCTCGTTGACCGATGCCGACAAGTAATATTATTTAATAGGTAAGTTGGCGCCAAGGGCTCAATCAGCATTCGCTGGCGTCACCCCCAGCGCTGAGAATTATCAGTTAATATTTTAGTCGCTGGTGGATAGGTATCAAGATACTCGTATCCTCGCGTCCACATATTTTAACCAAGCCTTAAATTTAAAATTGAATGGTTCCGCATCTGTTTCGAATTTTCAGTCATTTATAAATAATTTCGTAACGGCAGTTAATTCACTTAAAAACTTAAATTTAGAAAATCTTTCCGATTTTATTTTATTACAACTCGCATTGAAAAAACTCGATACAGAAACTATTCGCGCCTTTGAAATGACGGTACGTAATAATAAAATTCCTACATTGGACTCATATTATCTCATTCATAAAAGATCAGTGTAGAATATTTAAAAATACGCAGCCTAGTTCATCTGGCTCGTCCAGTCATATTAATAAACAAAGGTTGATTAAACACCGAAATAATAACACGCAGTAGTAATAATAATTATAACCCGCGCAGATGTATGTGCAATAACATTAATAACATTGTTCATGATCATCTTTACAAATGTGTCGCGTTCAATGATTTGGCCCCGTTGGCTCGTTTTAATTATATTAAAGGAAATAAAGCTTGCGTTAATTGCTTAAGCATAAAGCATAAATCCAACTCTTGTCTTAGTAAGTCTAAATACCGCGTTTGTGACCGACGACATCACACGCTGATGTACTTCGATAAGACCCGGCAGTCAGCTGACACGCGTGACCTTCAACTTTATAATAACAGTTCTCGCCGTCCAATGCCGACACCACAGGCCGATTGAATACCTACACGTACAGGTGTTCAAGTCGAACATAATAGCGAAGTGTCGCTGTGCTCTACGTCGCTCGCACGTAAACAAGCGATAAGAAATAATTGTAGGCAGAAAACTTACCCCGCGCGCGCTCGTTATACAACTTGCGACTCAACCAAAGAAACGAATTTGTTACCTACCGTCCAGGTTATTGTTTACGATGTAAATGACAAACCCATAGTCGTGCGATGCTTACTAGACAGCGCTTCACAAAGTAGTTTCATTACGTCGCAATGTTATAATCGTCTAGGGCTTTTGAATAAACTTAAAAATACTAATTTGATAGTTAAAGGAATTGGGGGTTCGGAAAAGTCATGTAAGGGTTCCGTGGATATTGTCTTATACTCGCACTTAAATAAAAATATTAGTTTTAATATTTCTCCGCTTATCGTGGCACGTATTACCGATAAATTACCGAACGTAGACGTGTCTTTATTAACGCACTTGAAAGCTCTCCCGCTAGCGGATACTGACTTTTCGCGCCCGGGTGATGTGGATATTCTGATCGGGGCTTTAGTATTCCCGCATTTGCTGTTATCTAATATCATACGTAGTTACCAATATGATTTACCTCCCGCTATTGAGACGGTGTTTGGATTTGTGATTATGGGTTCCGTACCCACGTCGCATACGTCTCATCATACTATATCTTGTTGCTCTGTGCTTCAAGTCAATAATATTAATTATCTCGCTCCCACTACCGCTACCGCATCCGCACCCGCTACCGCTACTGCACACGCTCCCGCTCTCGCTACCGCTACCGCTACCGCGCGCGCTCCTGCTACCGCTACCGCGCGCGCACCCGCTACCGCACCCGCTACCGCTACCGCGCACTCCCGCTCTCGCTACCGCACCCGCTGCCGCTACCGCGCGCGCTTCCGCTCTCGCTACCGCACCCGCTACCGCTACCGCTCGGCCACTCGCTACCGCTACCGCTCTCGTTACCGCTCCTCCTTCCGCTCTATTCATGGATGTCATGGTTTGTAGCATCATGAACGTTCCGCTCGCAGTTTCGCTTTGTGAAGAGCTTATTCAGCTTTTCAAGCGAGGCCAATTTGACCTTGTCAAATGGACAAGTAACTCGCAATACGTTCTAGCACGAATACCTGAGTTGCACAAGGCTTCTACAGATATTGAGTTTGAGAAGTCTTTACCGCATAAGGTTCTTGGCTTACGCTGGGACAGAGCCTGTGATAGTTTTCGGTTCGACGTCGCGACACCTGATGGTAAGTGCACTAAACGCACTATGTTGTCCACAGTGGCTCGACTATGGGACATAATGGGTTTCGTAGCTCCCCCCATTTTATACGCCAAGCTCTTAATAAAGGAGCTTTGGCTATCTAAGTGCGAGTGGGATGACGCACCACCCGATCACATAGTCGCAGCTTGGAAGCAATTTTGCGTTGAGCTTTCCCTACTCAACCAAATTGATATTCCGCGTCATCTAGGATTGGTCGATGGTTGCACTGTCAACTTAATAGGTTTCGCCGATGCTAGTGAACGCGCTTACGGAGGAGTCGTGTATGTACAGGTCTGTATGGGTTCTAACTACGCTGTTCAGCTGGTTTGTGCTAAGTCTAGAGTCTCGCCAGTTAAAACTATTTCGGTTGCGAGGCTGGAATTATGCGCGACCCTTCTGTTGTCTTAACTACTTCGCAGAGTTCAAGACACAGTTTCGTCTCACTATCCCATTAAGGGAGTATACGCGTTTACGGACTCCAAGGTGGCCCTTTCTTGGATTCGTTCCTCTCCGCACCGCTGGCATACCTTACCTCTTATCTCTATCTTACTCTATCTCTATCTTATAACCGCGTTACTAAGATAATTGAACTCATCGCCCCCGCTTGTTTGAATCACGTCGCAGGTACTGAATATCCTGCCGATTGCCTGTCTCACGGTATTACTCCTGGGTCTCCTATACAGGAGGGTATGTTGGTGATTATTATCAACGACAATTCGCCAACACTTTCGTGGCCATTAGGCATCGTTGAGAAATTACAGACCTCTAAAGACGGTACAACCCGCGTTGTTACCGTGAAAACCGCAAAGGGAAGTTACGTGCGCCCTGTCGTACGTCTCTGCCCACTGCCAACGCAGTGAGATTTAGCTAAGGCTGGATCTTCTTTAGTTTAGGCATCTAGATAATAAGATTATTTGTTATTACTTCGCTTTAGTTAATTAATAATACTGCTGTCTTAGTCTATGGATAGGTTATGCGATAATGGATACACCTTTAAGGCCGGGGGGAAATGGTAGCGCCATCTATAAGCATCGAACGCCACTATGAATGGCATCTCATGATATCGATAAAGCAGTATTCGACCCCCCCCCCCCCGATCCTCTCCGACGTATACCGAAGAAATGCGAATACGCAAGGCAGTACATTTCAACGAGTCGCGTCGAGAGTGCAATGGCGGACAGCGTGTGTATTTTTTAGACTTTTTTCCGCTACTAATTACTGCCCACGAAAGTGAGATATATTCCTATAGAACGCGATAAGAATTCTGGAAAGACTAAAGTGTTGTGAGTAGAAGAAAGAGACGAAAACTCCAGCTGCAGACGCCCTTCACAGAAGCTGGTTCGGTAAGCGTATCATTCCTATACCTCTCCATACACATCTAATTATTACTGCATATTAACCTGGCGACGCCAGATACCTCCTGAAATACAGTCCACAAAAATATCGAAGAGAAATTATTCGCTAATCGCCAGGCAAAGTAGCCCGCACGGCCACATACCAAGCTGCCAATCAGACTGACGTAAGAGAGTCGAAATTATTGATATATTGTTGTACGACGAAATAAAAAAACATTTATTGCTTAAAAATGCGCAGTTTCTAAGGGATAAGACCTAGCTAGATCGATTTTTCTCCCCCAAAATTCCCCGCATACTAAATTTTATGGTAATACTTGTAGCCATTGTCGAGATACCGATTATATATTTTTTTAATCGGTCACTAAATACTGGTATTTTCCTATGCGATGGAAAACAGCCTATGTCACCCCAATCTACAAAACTGGCGATAAATCTAATTGTGAAAATTACAGATCCATTAGCATTATATCCTGCCTCGCTAAGCTTTTTGAATCAATAGTCCATATGTCCATATGACCATATATTTTATAACCATATTAGGCCTATAATTTCTGATAAGTAACATGGTTTCGTTAAAAATAGGTCTACAATAATTAATCTTCTTGTATATAAAAATTACCTTTGTCAATCTTTCGTATTTCATGGCCAAGTAGACGCTATCTACACGGACTTTTCTAAAGCTTTTGATAGAGTAAACCATATTTTGCTTTGTCAAAAGCTCTCAGTGTACGGTATCAGTGGTAACTTATTACGTTGGGTTAGTTCTTACCTTAATGATAGAAGCCAGTTGGTAGCCCTTAGAGGGTTCATGTCTTTACCTCTAACGGTGACCTCAGGAGTTCATCACATTTAGCGCCCTTGTTTTTCATTACCTATATAAATGTTTTATTCGTGCGCTTATCTTGCCACTATTTATTGTATGCAGATGACTTGAACAAAATTAATCTTATAAGATCCGTAGATGATTGTCATAATTTGCAAAGAGAACTCGACGCTGTAGTTGATTGGTGTCGACGCAATCAAATGCACCTAAATGTTAAAAAGTGCTCCAGTATCTCTGTTACAAACAAACTCACGAAAATCACATATAATTATTAATATCAATAAGCAAGAGCTTGCCGGATCCACTTTAACAAAAGACCTTCGTGTTCTATTTGACGAAAAACTATCTTTTAGAGCCCATTATGAGTATATCACATCAAAAGCATATCGACTTCTGGGATTTGTTTGTAGATCTACTTTAAAGTTTAAAAAGCCACTTCGCCTAATTTATCTATTCTTCGCACTGGTCCGCAGTGTTTTGGAGTATCCTAGCGTCATATGGTCCCCAAACTATAAAATTCACATAGACTCTGTAGAACGGATTCAAAGGACGTGTCTTAAGATTGCTTTTTATCGGCATAAGCCCGGTCATTCGGACTTGAAATATTATGTGTATAGACTTCGAACGTTCAATATTCAAACCCTAGAAATGCGCCGTATATACTTTAATTGCATTTATCTTTATAAAATTGTACATTCAATTATTGATTGCCCTGAACTCCTGTCCTGTCTTAATTTTAATATAAAATATAGTGCACGCAGAGCGAATAAAACTAATCTATTTTTATTACAAACTTTCAAAAATTATATCTCCTACTTTAATCCTTTAACTAGAATGGCTCGACAACACAACGAACTTTTAAAATGTAATAATAATGATATAGATACATTTATTTACAACATACATAACTTTAAAAACAGTTTGATGCATATCCTCCATACCACTCCTTTATAATATTTTCTAGAGGTATTTTAATATGTTACCTCTTTCTACTATATAATAATAATTAATGTTAGATTAAGTTACTATCAGATTAAGTTAGTTTAAAATATATCGTAAAATATTATTGTTAGTTCGCATATATATTTTATTTTTTTGTTGAACATGTTTTAAATATTAGGTCATTACATATGAAATTGGCGTTTTGTAAAGGAGGGAGCATAAAAAGTCGATTTTTTTTCAACATAATATATTTATTTAATTAAAGTATGCTATCTATTCACTTTTGCCATCTCATAGGTAGTTCATTGATTATTTTACTAAAAAAATAATTCGGACAGGATTCAATAAAATCTTTGAGGGCGCTTTGGACTGCCCAATCGGAGTTGAATTTTTTCCCTTGCAAGAAGTTATCCAAATTTCGAAAAAAAATTGTTATCTGTTGGAGCAAGGTCCGGGAAGTACGGTGGATGTCTTAGACATTTCAATTGAAGCTCCTCTAATTTGGTAGCCGTCTGTTGTGCAGTGTGTGGTCTAGCGTTGTCCTGAAGCAGCAGTGGCCTAGAGCGAATGACCAACCTCGGTTGTTTAGCAGCTAGCTTTTCCATAATTATTTGCAGTTGCTGGCAATAGATATCTGCCGTAATCGTCTGGCCAGATTTAAGAAAGCTGTAGTGAACGACACCGGCACTAGTCCACCAAACGCTCACAAGTATTTTTTTTTTAGTTAATTTTCACCTGGGGCAGGCTTTGGCTGGTTCGCCAGGGTTAAGCCATTGCGATGAGCGTTTCCGATTATCGTACAGGATCCACTTTTCATCATAGGTAATGATTCGATTTAAAATGTTTTTTAAATTTAAATTTAAATTTTGTGCCGGTTGAGTAATGTAACGCACCAGTCGACGCGCGTTTGTCGGTTTGCTGCACTCAATTTATGAGGTTGGGTACCTCATAAATTCAATTCAATCCTTTCAAGCTTTTTCACCTTCCCAATTTGCTTCAAGTGGATTAAAACAGTTTTATCACTAACACCGCAGCCTGCAGTTAGCTCGGACGTGGTTTACGATGGATCCGCTTCCACAATAGCCTTCAATTCTTCATTATCAACTTTGGTCCCCGGCCCTCCACGGAGCTTGTTCTGCAGGTCAAAATTTCCAGAACGAAAACGTTGGAACCAAAAACGCACTGTGTTTTCTTTTGCGACACCGCCGCCATACACATCATTTATCCTTCGAGCCGTTTCTGCAGCTCTGGTGTCACGGTGGAACTCGTACTCGAAAATAATACGATATTTCATGTTTTCCGTTTTGTACACAGAGTGACGCAAAGAAAAAACAAAAAGAGGAAAAAACAAATCAATTACAGTTTTCGAAAAACAAATCCAAAACAAAAAAAAACAAAACAAACTAAAAATGTAAATAGCGGTATAAATTTGAAATTGGTATTCCTAACTAAAGAAGATATATTTGAGATCAAAGTACCAAGAAGGCCAGTACGACAAAACACCAATTTCATATGTAAGGACCTAATATTATAGTCTGTCACTCTACTTGTTATGATGTGTACGCCTGTAATTGGTACACACATCAGGTCAAAATTATGTTACTTAAGTTATGTACTGTTGGTGTACCTTAATAAATAAATATATATATACAAGATCGTCTCGTTTAAAGTATAAGATAGATTTATTATTATGTCGTTTTCATTCTAAATTTTAACGTACTGGGTTTAACATTTTATACTAAACTACTGAAAATGATCTTGCAAAATTATCAAAACTAAAGATATGCTATGACTATATTGACAGAGAAAATATTGGTTATAACGCCATCTTGGTTTTCACCATACCTCAAATGTCAATGTTGTGTGGCCCCAAAAACTCCAATTTCTCATTCTCATTTAAGTGGAGACAGGTTTTGCCTCAACATGCCTCGTCTATAATATATACGTCTATATGATCTAGTGGATAAGTGTCAGTTCACACTTCACACCGAGACACGACTAAGAGTTCGAATTGCGAGCGGCACCGCTCTGCGCAGCGCGGTTCCGCTCTCGCAAAGTAACTTATATATTTTTGTGTACTTAATGAAGTTCAATTTTGAATTGCTATCCATGTAATTCTCATATAGTTATCGACACTTTACATTTACATCTTGACCCAAGATATCTTTTACTGATATAGGGCCCAGCTTGGCAATAAAGGCCTAGATTTTATCGTCGAAATCGGTGTTTTGGTCCCTGAATAGTGCGGAATTGCCACATTAGGTAGATATAAAATTAGACGGGTAAGTACCAAAGCGACTTTGTTTTTTGTAGATACGGCCGCGGACTTTGATATGCGCCAGATTTTTTACAAATTAAAGCAATATATTCCATAACTATAGTAAGTATACAGTTTAAATTTACTTTTCGACTTTTGTATCTGTCTGTCGAGTCTCCATGAACATTAACAAAGTATACTAATACAAAAGTTTTTGATGTCAATATGAAAGTAAAACTTTTTATTATAAAATTTAATCTTTTGCATCACTTAATAGCTATTTAAAAATGCAGCGCCACACTTACATTTACACAACACTTACATTTTAACTATAAGCATAGGTAAAATAAAACTTCAAAGTAGATTAATCTTAATTATTGTATTTTTATACATTTTTCTTTACAATTATGTATTTAGGACGAAGATCATAAGAAACAATAGATTTTTTTCTAAAACAAAGTTATAGGAACTGAATGAAAAAGTTAACAATTTAGTTAAACTACTACCTATGCATAAAATTTTTGGCATTATATATGGATAACATAACACAATTTATGTATTAGTACATTTTGTGTATAAAGGAACTAGCTTAAACATTTTTAGCACAGTCATATCAGATACCTCTTTTACTTATAAAATAATAAATAGCTTGGTATAAGGCATTCAAATTCATTATTCAAATTTATTTAAAATATGTGCAAATAATAATAATTAATTTTATTATATTTATAATAACAAATTTATCTAAATAGCTTTTAAGATACTTAATAGGTTTTGAATGTTTTTACACGAATTTTTTACGATTGCGTCATTAAATTGGCATTTTCAAAATTGAAAATTCCAATTTCAGTAGGTTTTTTGACTTATTATTGTTATTGTACATAATTATAAAAGCTATTTTTCTGTCTGAAAAGTATAACAAATTAATGACATTCAATCCCTGTCAATTATCAAGTCTGTCAATTTTATTATTACGAACGTGTATTATTAGCCTTAACAATAAATTATTATAAATTTTCATTATGTGAAGTATTTTTATTGATTGCAATTTTAAGTTATTAAAATCTTAGAACATAATATAACATCACAGAATACGTAGTCACTTTCAATCAACAATCTTACGCTTTCACATCTTTTAAAAAGTGAAAAAAAATCCGTACACGTTTAAGTTTTTTAAATGTAATACTTCAATAAATCAAAGTTAAAAGTTAAAAAAAAAAGAATCGTAATAGAATTCGAATTTAGTCACGAAAAACTTGATATTAAAATATACGCGTTGACTTGAGAATCTCCTCCGGTTTTTTTGCCGGTTAAAAAATAACAAAATATGTGTTACTTCACTTTACATTTAGGTCGGTCCTTGTATTTGTGTTGGAAGGCGGCGATGATGCCCAGGTATTTCCTGTGGTTGTTGGACTCCTCCTGCCGGTTGTGGGTGGCGTTGACCCGGGTGGTTGCGGCGTGGCACAGGAACCCGCCGTCCAGCACCACCATGTGGTACCGCTGAAGGCACATCTCCAACATCTGTTTACATTGAGATTGGATTATAATTTTGTAGAGATGATGCCATTTACGATTAGGTATAAGATAGTGTTTTTAGATGGATCTAAATACTTATTGTTAACCTAACATTTTTATTAACATTTTATATCCGTGTAAGTTCGAATTTCACCGTGAATTTTAAACAGGGTTTTAAATACATTAAATAGGCAGCTTATTGTAAACATAAAATTTAGCTAGCGTGTAAACGGTCACGGAACACGGAACGCTTGTTCTTCCAATTAAAATATAAACGAAACCGAACGGTTGTTACTGTAACAAGCAGTTGAGCGGAAACGTAGAGGAGAGTGGGGCACATCAATTACGTAAGAGTGCCTGTCTTATGTAAATTGCTACGTGGTTTAGGCAGTACCGATAAAATAGGAATACTCTCTAAAGTCTAAGAGATATATTGAAATTGTACACTGACTAAAGTTATCCTAGTACTAAGATTTTCAAAAAATATGAAAGTTTAAACAATTCTGGCTGCGAATTTTCTATGTCTTATGAAATCTTAAAATTAGATTATTTTAAAATATTTTATAAAAAATATTTATTTTCAAGTATGTTACATGCCCAAAAGTTAGGTATTCGTAACGCGGCTAACCCCGAAGGCGCAGTGGACGTGCGTAGGTAGGAGTAGGTACATAAAGTATACCGTGTACCAAAATTCTGAAACAAGTATTTTGAAGACCTTGTCAAAATGCTTGTTTTAGGTTTTTTTAACATTTTGCAACAAATTTTATAAAGCCCGCTACAGCTGAAAAATTGACCACATCGCATATTCGCTTTTCCCTTTCAAACTTGTGTACTACCATAACGCATTGAAGAAAAAAATAAATACAAAAATATACATCATACCCACAATACAGAATTGTACAGCGCAATTGTAGAGGGCTTTAGTAGAGAGCTCCTACATACAATACCTTAACCGTATTTTATCCTTATCCTTATTTCTTACCTGCGTCATCTTGTCCTGTCGGCCCTCCCAGGTCAAGGCCTCGCTGTACCAAGGCTCGTTTTGGGTGCCGAAGTAGATCGGCTCCCATCGGTGATAAGGATACTCCCGCCGCGCTATCAACATCGGCTGAAATCAATCGACAATTGATTCCAGAAGGTTTTCATTTGTGACAATAGGCTTAAGATAAGCGGATGATTTATTGGGAGTCTATTACGTTGATTAAACATAGCTTATTGTGCCTTTAGGCACAATCTACAATGTCAAAGTCAAATGTTTTTAACCCTGAAAAAAAATGCTGATATATTCAGAACGTTGTTTATAATGACCAACCATTGGTTTTCTTTCCACAAAATATTTTAGTCTCAAATAGTTTATTTATTTTAATCACACATTTATATAGACTAAAGGTCTCCCTGTGGCCGAAATTCGGCCATAATTTCATGTTCAAGTTTTATTTTAAAAGTTTCAACTTTTATAGATTTGTTTTGCCTCTTAGATACACAATAAAAATACGTAAATGTTGTTTAAAATGTAATTTGAAAGAAGAAAGATTGGAGTTTTGCCGGGGAATTCAATGGAATGAAACGTTGCGGATTTTGTATTTCTTTCATAAATTTGTGTTATTTCGGTTCTTAATGTGTAATATTGGTAGAATATTAACCATTAAATATTCGTTTACGTGCACAAGTGTGGGCAACACACAACTTCAAAAAACGTTTATTTTGTGTTCCCTCCAAAAATCCCTAGAAACTTCTAGGGATTTTTGGAGGGAACACAAAATATACTTCTCCACCACTTTACTGAATCGACTGACTTGACTCATTGACTTGGACTTGGACTTCGACTAGACTTTAGACTTGACGATTTAGGAATACGGTGTTGAAAATTGAAACAAAAATTCTACGTCCCGCCTTTTTAACTTGACACTGGCAAATGGTTTTAAGCCGATACCATATATTTAAATAAATAAAAAAAGAAAGATTGACATTCATTGACGATTGTGTCAAACCTACTGTAATATATACGAACATGCTAGCATGGAGAATAGAGGTAAGGAGTACCATCTCTCTAAGGCATAAAAGCTAAAAAGTGTCCGACAAAAGTAATTAAATAATAGTTCCAAAACTGGCCATAATGGCGCTAGAGTGGCAAGGGTGTGGCTATGAAGTTAGAATTTTTGATGACTATGACTAGTTTTTAGTAGTTAATTCAGTAAATCATGAATATTCTAATTACTCGTATACTCGAAAATATTTTATATATAAAACCGAAGAAGATCCCAAGATTTAATTATCCGTTTAAATTTTGCCGCTTTACACCCTTGCGTCTGTAGCGCCCCCTATTTAACGCTATTTTACGGACACTTTTCATGTATGGAGATGGTACTCCTTACATCTATTCTCTATGCATGCTAGTATGAGTGAGGTAGTGTGTTGTTGTTATTTTTAGAAATTTAATGTATTTCTAAGCGTTATTTTTAATAATATTAGCTTTCAGCCGGCCTCCCTCCACTTAAACTTTAAATGTGCTAAATTTCACACAGACCCGTATGCACTAATCTCGTAAAACCGTACTTGAAATGTTTGCTTCACGTATTACACACACCGGCATATTTAGCGGAACATAAAATAAAGGTTTGATATCAGTATCATATACGGTTGCCTTCTGGTTTATACGTCATTTAATTTAAAAAGAAATATTTTCAAATTAAGAAAACAACTGAACATCACATTTTATGCAATTGTTTTAATTTTATTCAAATACACTATATCTGGAGCGAGCGAGAGAGTATTTCTTCTTTCTGAGTTTGATTTAAAATTTCATTGAAATACTGTTTTTTGTTAGTTTTTTTTTAATCGCGTATCTTTTTGGAGTTGAGGACTGAATTATGCCTGACTTAGCCCCAACGGAGATTGCCAGGGCACTCGAAATGCGAAGAAATGGACAAACCTACGGAGTGATATCCAGAGATCTTCGTCGACCAGTTTCAACGATCCATCGCAGTATCCAACGGTTCAGGGAGACCGGTACTTATGTGAGAAGAGTAGGGCAAGGCAGAAAAAGACGCACTTCGAGTAGGGATGATCGTTTCATTCGGCTTCGTGTACGTAGGAACCCCCGTTTGACGGCCGTCCAAGCCCGACATGAGTTAGAAGCAGTGCGGGGTGTAACCGTAAGTGAGCGTACGGTACGAAAAAGGTTCGAAGAAGCTGGTTTGGGTTCATTTGTGCCCGCCAAGGCTCCAAGGCTCGAGGTAAATCATCGTAGAAACAGGTTAACTTTTGTTAAGGAACATCGACTTTGGAACGCGGACCAATGGAGTAAGGTATTGTTTAGTGATGAGTGCAGAATTATTTTAAATCAAATTGATGGCAGGCAAAGAATATACAGACGCAAAGGAGAACGATACATTCAGACAAATTTTGAAACTACAGTTGCATACGGTGGTGGATCAATAATGGTTTGGGCGGGCATTTGTTTGGGAGCTCGCACAGACTCGGTAGTGATTAACAGAGGGAGTCTGACTACAGACCGCTATATCAGAGAAGTTTTAGAAGAAAATGTCGTACCGTTTGCCCCATATATCGGTGACGATTTCGTTTTTATGCAGGATAATGCTCGGCCGCATACCGCTCGGGTAACTCAAGCTTACCTTAATGATATGAATATCACTGTTATGGAGTGGCCGGCGAGATCACCGGATATGAACCCAATAGAGCACGTTTGGGACTTACTGAAAAGAAAAGTTAAGTCCAGAATTCCAGCTCCTGCCAACGTGGGTGAACTGCGAATCGCCGTAGTTGAGGAATGGCGGAGATTATCCCAGGAGACCATCGATAATCATTCTCAGTATGCCTAGACGGGTAGAAACTTTAATAAGAGCACGTGGAGGAAATACGCGATATTAATCACCATTTTTCCAATTTAATTAATTGTTATTTTAATATTAATTTTCACTTTTCCCGGTTACATGAAAAGTTCAAAAATGTACCATTTTTCACAAATAGCCTTTACTCGCAAAATCTGTTCTTAATGTGATCTCATTTTAAGTAAAACAAATGAAACTTTAAATAAGAAAAGAAGTGTAGTAAGTGTAGTGTAGAAGTATAGTGTGATTTTAAAATAAAACCACATTTTTTTTAATTATGGACCTTTTTTTTGTGTTCCGCTAAATATGCCGGTGTGTTTATTTATATAGATGCGTTTAGGATTTTCAACATAAGAGTGTGTCTACTGTCTAGGTATCCAAGTCCCAAAAATATATCCAAACTAAATTACTCTTTCTTAAAAGACGAATGATCTAAACTGTGGACTTCTTACTAAAAATATTAATTACAGCTTAATGCCAGACTCTGCAGAACGACTGCGAGTTCTATAACTTGCGAATTTCGCAGTAAATTCCCGACACATTAAGCTGAGCAAGAAACGATGAAACAATAAGCGGCGAGCGCTCGTAACGAAATTTCCCGCGTGTCACTCGGGCCATGCACTGTCGTGATTAGTTGGCAATTAAAGCGGCGGCCGGCGATACGACCCACTGAGGATATAAATCTATTAACTGTGGTAACCACACGAAATGAGGACGGATTTTATTTCATAATTCAATACACCAACACTCGAATTATATTTTTACGTGTGTTCACGGAATATAAAAAGGCCAGCTTTTATATCGTGGCAAACTTTCCAATAGCACTAAACGCAGATATAAACTTATGTAATAAAAAGTTCTTAATAAGTTTTATGTTTGTCTGTTCGTGCGTTTTTAAATTGACTCAACAAGTTTGTTCAAAAAGCATTATCAGTAGATAATGATGATTTGCAGATATTTACTAAATATCTGCAAAATATTCATATTATATTCTCTAAATGACCCTTTGTGTGCTCTTGAGAGACTTAGGTGGATTAACTTAAATTAATATATTTGGGTGCGTATATTTTACACTTTATACCTTTAAACAATACAATTTAACTAAGGAATATATAGTATTGGGCTAAATACTCTTTTTTAAGTACTAACAAAAAACTAATAATAATTGAATATTATTTAACGTACTTAAAAATTATTATTTTTCAATTTAATCGCAGCGTCATTTCTAACTTTATTTAGGAATTTTTAGACACAATTTTGTAGAAAATTTGACTATACCTGTTTGAAAGAAAATTCACGAATTTTCCACACACTTATTAAACTTTGAATTCTTTGAATAAAATCATGAAAATGCACCTCTAAGAGAAACTGTTCGTGTACTTTTCGTTTTAAAACTTTTATAAACTTCTAAGTAACAAAGTTTCTTTCGCGTACACTTGCTAAAAGCTTCATTAACCAATACTACATACGTCCATGAACTTTAGAAACTCGTAAAAACTCTGACAATCGTGAGAAATCTCCTATCTTTTGACATTTTTGAATAATTTTTTCTATGTTTTTACGAAAACTTTGTTTTGATACTGATCTTCGTTATATGTTTTTATGGTTCCGTACCCAAGGGGTTGAAAAACTTGATCTTATTACTAAGACTCCGCTGTCCGTTCGTCTGTCTGTCTGTCTGTCGCCAGGCTGTATCTCCTGAACCGTGACAGCTAAATAGTTGAAATTTTCACAAATTATGTACATATTTCTGCTGCCGCTATAATAACAAATACTAAAAACAGAACAAATATTTACGTTTATATAACAAATATAAATAATAAGAACAATAAATATTTGAGTGGAGCTCCCTTACAACAAACGTGTTTTTTTTTGCCGTTTTGTATGGAACCATTCGTGCGCAAGTCTATCCCACACTTAGCCAGTTTTTATTCATCCGTAAATGTAAAATAGTAGCTAAACAGCAATCAATTATAATATGAATTAATTAATATTATTAGGGCATATCCCGAGTTTTCCTAACATGTGGTGCCCCTAACCAGATGTCCTCCGTCGTCAGTATGAAGGAGAAGATTGAACAAGCTGTCAGTGGAGTGGCTGATTGGACTGGCAGGGCCTCCAGCCACACGAATTGGATTTTAAGTGGATCGAATTTAGTCTACTTTCAACTTCCTCAAATATGAGACCAAAAGCTTATGCTTTAAAAAAGATTCTAATTTGATGTGTCGCGACATTTTGAAAAGTTAATAAGAGTGTTATTGTTGGAGACTGGCTGAATATACTTAGGTTTGTATACCTTTTATATTTTGAATTTAAATGTATTTTCTATTATCGTACTTTTGATACAATGGCATGTTTTTGATATTTTTGTTTTGTGCATATCTCGCACACATGTTCATGTGTGATGTTTTGTGCATATCTGCAGAACATCTTCAATTTCGTAGTTTAGCGTATTTAGTAGTGTATAATTCTATCATCTTAGCTTCAGTTAAACACAGTCCACTCCCACTCGCTAACATTTATATTTTCAAGTTATATTTTCAAGTATCAAATAATGAAGATCAACAGCATAAAAATTACTTATAAATTATACACATTGTTTGATTTTAATTAGGCTGGTCACTCTTTTTTTTTAAAATCGACCAAGCAAAGCCGAATGAAAGGGTTGATTTTGGCAGTCTATGTATGTATGTTTGTTCCACCGTAGCGCCTAAACTACTTATACGATTTTAATAAATTAGGTGTCAATAGATTTGTAATAATATCCTGGGTAACATAGGCTATATATTTTCGTAATCGGGTACTAGAATAGTTTTATAAAATTAAAAAAATAATAGGTCTTTACCTATGAAATTGCCGTTCTGCAGTACTGGCCATTTCAAATCAAAATATTTTTTGTTTGGCTAAGAATTCTAATTTCAAATTAATTTTATTTTAAAAACATGGAATTCTTTTTCCAAAAGTAGTCATTTTTTTATTGATTAGTGTTACATTTTCATCGCATTTCAATCTTTTTCGTCATCATGGATACGTTAAAATTCGAGTAATTATGGAATATGAGTACCGTCGTGGCAGCAACGCGGCACAAGCGATACGCAACATCAACGACGTTTACGGAGCTACAAACTACAAACCAACGCACCACCTGTTATTGGTTTGCTCGCTTCCGTTCTGGAAATTTCGAACTGAAAAATGAACCTCGCGGTCGTCCGAAGACTTTGGTCGACAATTACGAATTAAAGGCGATTGTGGAAGCTGATGATACCACAATCTACGGCTGAATTAGCAGCAGCTTTCGACCTTAGCGTCAAAACAATATTGGTCCATTTGCGTCAAATTGGCAAGCTAATAAAGTTTGACAAATGGGTGCCCCACGAACTCAATGATCGCCAGCGCGAAGTACGCGTCGAGACGTGCCTTGCACTGCTCAACAGACACACAAATGAATGAATTTTGAACCGCATTGTTACCTGCGATGAAAAATTGATTCTGTTTGATAACCGCAAGCGTTCAGCCAGTTGATTGCATCCTAGTTCAGCACCTAAACAATGCCTTAAACGAAAACTTACCCCTAGAAAAGTGATGGTCACTGTTTGGTGGTCTAGCGCCGGTGTGATTCATCATAGCTTCTTACCAAACGGGGTGAGCATTACTGCAGATGTGTACTGTGAAGAACTGAACACAATGATGGAGAAGCTGGCACATCTCCAACCAGCATTGGTCAATCGCTCGTCTCCGCTGCTCCTGCACGACAACGCGCGACCTCATACTGCACAGTAGACGGTCTCCAAGTTGCAAGAACTGGGGTTGAAAACTCTCCGTCATCCGCCCTACTCACCAGACCTTGCGCCTACAGACTACTACTTTTTCCAGAATTTGGATAACTTCTTAGCGGGAAAAAAATTCAATACCCGAGAGGCAGTACAAAATGCCTTTGTAGAATTTGTTGCCTCCTGTCCAGCTGATTTCTTTAAGAAGGGCATCAATAAACTACCACTGCGTTGGCAAAGATGCATTGATTGCATGGGTGATTACTTCGATTAATACAAATAAAAAATACATGAAAAAAATTCGTTAAAATTTTTTCATACAAAACGGCAATTTCATAGGTAAAGACCTAATATTAAACAAGGTGATAATTAATATATTAAAATTAAATTTAGGCGCAACGAAATAGTAATAGCATTAAAACTTTACAAAGGTCTGCTTAAAAACCTATTTGATTTCTAATAACTTCAATATTTTGTGTCTTAAAATGTTACGAATTATAATAATTTTTAGGCCAACGGTTTTATTGTAGTATTATATTGATTATATTTATCATTGTTTTAAACACTTACGGATTGTGTCGCGGTGCACTTTTCTTTTTCCCGACGTTACGGCTACTATCCAGCAGCCGTGGTCACGGGAGGACTGAGGTGTCAATTGTCCCATTTGTTGAAGTTGTTCAAACTACCCGAAGATTCTTTAATTATTACTTGTGTTCCGATCCACGCAAAACATACTAACAGTATCTTGAAGCCGCAGTGATTCCGTAAGTGTTAAAAACAATGAACAATATTCGCGTAAACATAAGAAATCTCTTTACGATAAAACTAAAGTAAGTTCGAAATGGGATTGAACTGGCATTACGTTAAGGCAGCTTTATCCCCACAAGCCCCCACTTATCATAAGTTAATACAAACAAAAGTCGGGCATTATATTTACCCTTGCCGAAGTTGTTTCAATAAAAATTGAAAAGGTGGAGTTTACCTGAACGATGGAAAATAGCGCTGCGACTTTTTATTCTCGATGCTATTTTACGAGGTTCGAATGTTAAGAGCACACAAGCGCCGCATCCAAACGATCCTTTATTTTGAGGTTTTTTATGTGGATTACATGTGTAGGTTAAATTTTTAGCATATGTTTAACGTCAACACAATAAATATCTCCTAAACGTTTTCGACGAACAAGTCGTCATACGCTTGCATGTCTAAATAAAAAAAAGTTTTTAAAGAAATCATAATGAAAATTGTAAGAGAATATGGTAAAAGTCTAACTTAAAATTTATATTTAGTTAAGAGGCAGGCATCTTACATTTTTCTGCGATAAAAGGTAGCATGCTATCGGTGGTCGACTCTATGTCTGTGCCAAATTTAATCAAAATCGATCCAGTAGTTACATACAAACAAACTAACAAACCTTTCCTCTTTATTATATTAGTATAGATAAATACCTCGGCCACAGTGGGCGCAGGTCGGGAGAGCCAGGACTGCAGCCCCGGGAACCGCTGGCAGTGGGAACACACCTTCTGGTGGAAGTACTTCGCTCGGTTCTCAGACACCATACGCACCAACCTGTGCCAAAAAATATTTATTATTTTTCAATACTCAGTAATACGAGGGGGGGCTGATAAGTCCGTATCCCAAGGATACCTGGATTAAAATGATAAATTTCTATTTTTTTTTAATTTCAATCTTTACTAGTTATTTGTGCTATTAAAATTTTTGTATTTTTATAACTAAAATAAAATATTTTAAAATTGCTGAAAATGCCACTTTACGACCGTCTTGGTCGCATTCAAAACCGAATATTTTAAAAGAATGAATCTTTTAAAATTTGAAACTAGCAATTAATTACTGAAAACTGGTCCTAAAAGATAAAATTGTGTATGTCCCGCAACGTTTAAAGACTTCTTCCGAAACCACGCTAAAGGTCACTTTTTTTTTCAGAAACAGCAATTCTCGCGTCACTTTTCTACGCGTCTAGACGGCACAGATATCTTATTATTAAATTAGTATGTTAGTGAACATTTACTGCAGCTTATTAATATTAAAAGAAAATCGCAAAAATCAATTTACTACTTCACCAAATGGTAGCCATAATAAGCTTTGTTAACGATTTTTCGGTGTGATCCGTCTTTGAAGATCTTTCTTACTTGTTAAAATAGTTCGATTCTATTTTCTTATCATGTTTTACGAAAGCTTTTAAAAACTAAATTTTGTTAAAAAAATATAAAAGGTTTATTCGACTTATTAACTTTTTTTAAACCTTAATTTAAACCTTAATAACCGACTTTTAAACCTTAGGCCACGGACTAATCAGCCGCCCCTCGTAGGATAAAGCCAAAAATAAGAAAATGTTTTGCGAATATTTTTGTGTATTTACAAAAATACTCGTTTTATGTAATTTAAATTAAGAAGTTCTCTATTTTCATTTCCACGAACATGATACGAATATATTACATTGTATGTAGACTTTTAAACTTCGTTTCATTTGCATCTACGCTCTTTGCTTATATTAAAATATTTAAAAGTTTTCTTTTGTCTTTTCAATAAACTTGTGGAAGCGTAAACATTATAAATTCCTAATTCTATAAGATGAGGACCGACTGCTGAAAATATACGACCTTCACATTTAAACATATCTATTCCATTACGCTAGTGCCGAATGGGAACATCAAAAGACTCGTTTATCAACTTACGTGTCCTTGTCGCGCGGTATTGCCTCGCCCCTTTCCACTTCAAACAGAGGCACTACAAAGACCGTCTTAACAAATATACGACCCCCGTCGCGCTTCTTATCGCCCATAAGTTTCCTCACCATTGTGAGGAATTTCGTAGCTAATCCATCGCTCGGTACTAATTCAATATCAGACACTATGAAGTAGTTCGTCCTCGAAGCCATCCGAGCGACATTTCTGCCAACGTTTATCGGATATTTCAAATTGTTTTCGCGTCGAAATGTAGGCACGTCAAAGTTCTCGGGCCCCGAACAATCCACGAAACTTACAATCGTCTCCGGATTCTTTTTCAAAGTTCTTGCCATCATCATGTGTATCCTTTTTCGCCTCACCCACTGTATGTACTCCGATCTCGATTGCATATCGTTGAACCGTTTATATCTCTCTCGTTTTACTCTTAAAATATCGTCTATGTTTTGGGTCGTTGAATAATTTGGAATCTCGGTGGTAGACATTTTTTTGGAATGCCTAATTCTCGGCGGGTATTTTTTGGGATAGAACAAATGTACGGATATTTTCGACATTCCCGCGTAGCAGCGGCACAGTTGATTTATAATTTGCATGGTTACATCTAAATCATAATTCGGCACGAACACGGCTAGGCTGATCGGTCCGTCCCAATATCTCGCTATTTCTACTATGTGGTAAATGAACTCGGGTGTTGCTTGTGTAGCGTAAGTGACTGCTTCGTAGCTCGACTTATTGTCGTACTCTGTTGCTTGAATAGCGTTATATATAACCCGGTAAGAACTATTTTTACCAGCTTCTGGTGGTGTAAATATTTTAACATCGTTCCATTTGAGAGTATTCGGTAGTCCGTAGTTATAGTGGCAGTGGCTTTGGTTATCGTGAGGCTGTTTATTTTTGAGGAAACTCGCCGGTCGGTAGTCGAAGTCACCTATTCTCAAGGCCGACTGATGTATGTTGTGTTTCCTGTATACAAAGAGGTGCAGTATGACCGTTATGGAAAGGATAAACAATGCTATCAGCAATACAGTAGAATGTTTTCGAGACAAACGGAATAAATAAGCTCCACAAATTCGGTAACATTTCGTCATTTTTAATACACATCGCTTCATTTCAAAGTGAAATTATCATTCGTAACTGCTGTATTTAATTCGGATTACAAATTATACGACATATATAAAGCATCTTGGCTAGAATGGTTAGAAATATTTTTCCTTCACTAAGCACTTCCAAAATTACGGATACTGATGATATGTATATTTATTCAATAACATATAATTCTAATAAACACTGTAAATATTTATTTCAATGGGTGTTTTACTGATTTTACTGTAGTATACAATTTATTCGCCGTATTTTCATCACAAACTATTTCACGAGTTTCATTTTGACAGATGCGCGCGCAGTGACACTGCCCGGCTGCCGTCAAGAAGTGCGAATCAATAACTTTCGTTCAGAAATTACATTTATTTCTCTGTTAGCTTGATAAATTAAAAAACACTTTAAAATAAAACATCGTCCATCATAATAAGCCAGTGTGGTGACCATAGTTTGACGGGTTATTTCCTGGCTTTCCCTACTAAAAAACTTGGACTTTTCATAAGAAAAATTGACAATTGTGCTAAATGATTTAATTATAACTATTAAGTAAATTAAATCACTTAGAATCTTTTAAATTGACACTCTACTATTACTAATTATTAATTAAAAAAAATAATGAAAACCGACTTCAAAAGTATAAATGCACAAAAAAATAATGAAATAAATCTTCCCCCTTTAAAATTCCCCTTTTAAAGTCGTTTAGTCATAATATTTATTATATAATTATTAACACATTTTAAGAAAGTTTAAAAAAAGCGTTTGAATGTATAATTGAATAAGCACCAAGCTTCCATCCAAAGAATATTAGCTGTTTCATACAAAAGGGCTTCGGCATAAATAGCATTTTGTATGAAACAGCTGATCTTTTTTTGTCAAGTAGGAAAGTTGATCTCATAGAAAAAGTTTCTTTTATTCAAGAGTATATTCAATCCTGAAAGTTTTGAAAAACTTGAAAAAACTACCTGCAAAAACACCAGGTATAAAGAAAATTATTCAAAACAAGTCTTTGATTGACACACACGATTACCAATTTAAGATCTAAACCTAGATAACCAGATAATATATTATCTTAATTCTCGTAAAATCGTGATAACTTTATCACATGTAACAGTTTCAGAAGGAGTTCGGGGCAAAATTGATGAAATCAATTCGGAGTCACAATCGTTAAATTGATGGAAATACATTCACAACTAACTCTAGCTAACTCCGCTTCAACTTTTATATTAATTTCAACATCAAATCAACCTGATATAGATATCATATTTAGATTTTTTATTAGGAATCTTATATATAATAACCTAACCAAGAGCATGTCAGGACATCTAAGGAGGGTTCCGTAACTGTCACCGCGAAATGGGTTTTTCAAATTACTTCGGAAGTTACTGTCCGATTTATATTATACTCGATGTGGTCCGATATAGTCCGATTGTATTAATTTTCCTACAGAGTTTTCAGCATGATCTATCAGCATGGAAACTTACAAGTTTGTATCTCCTATAGTTTATGAATGCTAGGGAGGAACCAACTTAAAAACCACTTTGGATGTCGATTACTCGAAAATGGTCGACTTTGTAAAAAAGGCATGTATGAAAACCTTGCCTTTATTTAAAAAGATCTATTCAACGATACCACACGATGGTGTAGAATGAAAATATATTCTTTATCTCCACTTCACATGTATGGAGAGCTACCTCTAAAATGTTAAATTATTATTTTATGATTCCAAAATTGAGATATATACACAGTCTTTAACTAGACCAAATTTCATCAATTTATATTCATAATTACAGATGCTAGAAGCGCGGACAGACAGACGGACGGACAGAGCGAAACTATAAGGGTTCCTTGAGTATTACGGAACCCTAAAAATGGATTGCAATTTGAATTTCTCGCTAAAACTCGAGAACAGCTGGACCCATTTGGCGAATTTTTGGTCTTAAAATAATCTCGTATCAGTTTAAACGTTTCGGATTAAGCGGTGAGAAATTTTTGAAAAATTGCGAGGAAAAAAATTAACACTATATTTATAGGTAACATAGAACAACGTGTGGCGGGACAGCTAGTGAGCAATAAATATATTTAATAATATAAATAAATATTTTTAAAAACTATTTCATTGGACATAATGCCAGTACCTTTCACCGATATTTAAAAGCTATTCCAACTGTTAGGCAAAATTCTAATTTTTAGCAAGTTATTAAAACTTTTCCTTTTCAAAAATGTGCAGAGATGTGCAAAATAGGTTATAAAATGTATTTAAATGTAAAATGCAAATACTTTTTATATATTGTTATTTCAAATACAAGATACAAAATAGTTTTTCATTTTATATTTAAAATACTAAATGCAAAATACGTATTTACAAAATGCTTTAATAAAATAAAATACTTTTAGTTTTAAACTATTTTTATTTTGTTAAAAAGTTTATTTATTTCAGTCAGCTAACAGGCTGGTAAAATTACTTTGATAACTTACTTAAATTAAATTTACTTAACAGATTTTAATAAAATAATTTGCTCAAATACACTGTCGCTCATCTTTCTCCTGTGTGGTCTCATAATCATGCCACCATAAGAAAAAAGCCTTTCTACCGGCGCAGAGCTAGGCAAGCAAGTATTATATTTCAAGAATAACATCTTTACTGTAGGGTATTTATTTAATGATTGCAGGCTGACATCATTATCCTTCAAATATTGCAATGATTCCAGGTCAATAGTGGTATTTGCATTTGCACTATCATTAGCTAGTGAGGAATCCGAATCATCATAGAACATGTAGTAGGATTGATTTATTTTTTTTTCATTTCATTTTTCACTACTATATGTGGCCTGACAAAAAAGTAGTTACTATAGTGAGAAAAAAAAGTACCATTTTTCATCACATTAATTATTAATTCTTTGATGTTTACAAAACTTAGTAAAAAGTATTTTGCATTTTGCAAATACTAAATATGTCCTAAAAGGTATTTCAAATAAAATATAAAATGCGTTTCTAAAAAAAGTATTTAAATACAAAATGGAAATAGGTATTTTGTATTTTGTATTTTGCATTTCAAATACTGTTCTTTTCAAAATGTCACATCTCTGAAAATGTGGAACCTGATAGGTGTTATTTAACGTATTTCCTATTGAAAATTGAGAAAATTGCATTTCTAAGAATAATTCAAGTACAAAAACTCTCATTACTTATTTTCAGTGCTATTTTCTATGACTTCTGTAATATCCAGCGCACAAAATCCAATGAAGTTACAATACTACCCCCACTTGCTCCCTGGACAATTTTGTGTCGTCGTGTGACTGCAATAAACGTCACTTAAAACTAGAATTTTTAATCTCACTTCATCTTGATTAACCAACAACTTTGTCCTTAATTAGATATCTAAGGACGACTCTGCAGTTTTTGCGAAATTTGCTCTTTGTGCGAACATAAATTTCAAATAATTGTTCATTTGCTTATATGTTTAATATGATTTGACTAAAGCTTTTAATCAAATTAAGATTAAAAGCATTACGATATTTTGTTACATCGAATGGCATACTCGTAAAAAGCCTTTAAAATTATCTGACAACAACACGATACTACAAAGGCAACATTTAAAACTCACAAGATAAGAATACTAACAGTGTACAATTGAAGTAACCGCAAAATGGTAAAAAAACCAAGATTAATAAACAAAACACAATAATTATTTGTCCATCAAGTCGGTGCTAGTTTAACCCAGTTTACAGAACTTTGATGTTTTGATGAGCTAACACTTCCGATTTAAGGAAGTTACGGAAAATAACGATTAATTGCACGCTCTACAGCTTTTGGTAACAGTATTTTGTTAGATTTTCGTTTAAACGCTCCGTTACAATGAAAACATCGATCCGCGAGCGATTCAAAAATAATTTTAAATTCGTGAAACCACTGTATAGAAAAGCCAAGTACCAAAATAATGGTGAACGCACAGGAATAGTGCCTATCAGTTTTGATAGGACAGTCAAACTAGATGGACAAGATTTTGATGTCAAAACTGTAATAAAAGGTAATGTGAATAGTGAAATAAACAAAGAACAAAAAGTCGCGTTACCCGGAGCCTGTGACAGTGATAACGTAGATCATGAAGCCAAACTTAATAAACTATACAATAAAATATTAAACGAAAAATGTACATCGAGAGACACTCTACAAAATAACTTTATTACAATGATAGGACAGGGTAGGAGCGAAACCAATAATACACATAATAGAGTAAATAGTACACTACATATCTTCCCTCAAGTAAGTAATTAAACTATTTATATTGGTTTCTTTCAAATGCGAGTTGTTTGAATAGTAGAATAACTGCAATTATATCAAGAAAAATGTATTTTAGGTGCCCGAGACTTGGCTAAGAATATGTCCTGCTCCGAAAGTGCCCGAGGAGTCGATATGCTCAATTTTAATAAGATGTTTACTGTGCCAAGTGGGTCTTGCCACATTTCTGACTGTATGGACGCTCGTAGCAGTATTTTTGATAGAATCTTTCGAAGGTACTTTCTATATGGAACATATTAGACTAGCTATTCCCGTGGCATCGCATGCATTAAATAAGGTTTCTTACGATATTTTATAATTTATAGATAGCCTATTTGTTATGCTAATGTATAACCTTTATAACAGTGAAGTTTTATCAAAATCTGTTCAGTAGTTATTACATATAAGAGTCACATACATACATTCTCACAAACTCACATTCATAATAATAGTAGCAGGGTTTTTAAAAGTTATTTAGAAATCAGTTAAATATAATATGATTTAAAAACAATAAAATATATTAATTAACACAAAGAATTTTTAAGTTACGGACAAACAATACAAACGTCACAGGTGAAATTCACGTATTTATGGCAAAAATTGATAAAAACAAAGTTACTCCGATTCAAAAATAGTAACCTAATTTACACACAAGACATATGACGCCATCTTATATATCATTATAATCTGTAAAACATTTGACACCTATTATTCAGACACCCAGAACTTTCGATATATGGCCCGTTTCAATAACCTATCTACCAATAACTATTTGTTAGAAACGTCAAATTTGTATCGCAAAAAACCGTCAAATGATTGAATGACGATGTTTTTAACAAATAGTTATATATAGATAGTTTATTGATACGGGCTGTTAAACAGTTTTGATAATAGGGTAATTTTCTACCATTTGGAACATTTGTTTTAACAACAAAGTTTAAATTATATTTTGTTGATATAAGGTGTAAAGCATGATGGAGTTACCTTACCTTTAGGTAAGTATATTATTACTGAATAATTTAAACGCTTACATTACTTACGATTTTATAGATATATAGTTTTGAACAGAAGGTTATACTTAAGCAGTTTACTATTTTTTAAATAGTGAAAAAGTTCATACTCAATTGCATTCAAGCCGTTTTTTTTATGTACGTTCGGAAAATAATACACTGTGAAGACGAATTACCAAATTTTATCGAAAAAGAATTCTAAAGCAGGTGCTTTGGACATTATTCTATACAAACTGCAGCAATATATAGGTGTTAACACACGTAATATTGGCCAAGATTTGAGTAAATTTCACCTGTGTGCATCAGCTCGGAGCCTCGATATTATACGGTTCATTAAAATATTGCCTCCACGCTAACATTTTTGCGATGAAAATATGGAGCGGACCGCTTGTCTAGTGTCAGGTGGCTGAAATGCGAAAAAACCTTGAATGCGTTCAGTAAAACAATAGTTAAACGGTAAACCGATGCACAAGCGCTGTCCGTAGTCTCCTGATATTTATTCGAATATGAACACGCATTTTTTCTTCTTTTAAACAGTTTGAGACACTGACAAGTATTTAAACATTTGAGCAACATTTAAATAGAACAATTTTAGTGCATAATGCCATTGTAATTAGTTGGATAAGTTATTGATAATAATATTTAATAGGCATTATTGTTTAATTTATTGTTTAATACTATTTGCTCATAAACCTATATGCGCACTACACTACACATAATAAATAATATGTATGTATTAACAACAATGTTTATTCAGGTCCAAATGAACATCGAGTGTCCCTAGCTTTTGAAAAAGATCAAAATCAACTTGTCATAGATTTAGCCACCGAGCTGAGACAGGTGAGTACATTCGTTGTTTGTTAACCATTGTAGTTAAGAATACTAAAACGGGGTTTAAAATTATGTGGTAACTAGCTGGTTACTTGCTTTGCGTAGAAGTAACGAAAACGGAACTCTATTTTTTTAAACGAAATCCTAATATAAAAGTAGTCTAAGTCACTCCTTATAACATCAGCCGTGAAAATCGGTCTAGCCGTTTCAGAGATTAGCCGAAACAAACAGACAGATTTTTTTTTTTTTTTGTAAGTACCGTATATACTTTCATCTGCATTTAGTAAAAAGTTGTTAATTAAAAAATTACAAATATGAAGTATATGACTTCAATTTTATTTTTAGCGCTTTATCAAGTTTTATATATTATGATTTTGTAACAACGAAAATATTATTATTATATGTTCATTAAAATCCCTGATAGATTCAAACCACCGATAGATCTATTGGTATGTGACATGTACCTATGTAACAATTATTATTATTATGAGCTGGCAATTGCGGATAGGCATTATTGGTGAACGAATGATGCTATTTGTATGATAATAACCACAGACACTGAATTAATTTAAGCCGCAGACAATACCGAAAATCGTGTAAAATAGTATTGTTTAGAAATACGAGCCCAATATTTATTTACCCCAATATTATTATTCTGAATTTAGCTCAAAGCGAAACCGGTTACTAGATTATAGACCTAGCATCTACAGTCTAGACTAACAGCTGTCTCCAGACGACACAACGATCTAATTTTACGACTACAAGGGAAACACTTAACAAATAAAGCAACAATGGCGAGTTACAAATCCCTACTTACCTCTCTGGCACAGTGATTGAGCGCGTCGGTGCTCAAGCCGGAGGGCGCGGGTTCGAATCCCGCCATAGGAACAAAAAAGTGTTATGTATTCCTGGGTCATGGATGTTGAACATGTGTACGATATAATAAAAATCCTAAATTTATGTTAAGAATAAAACTATTAAATATATTTCCGTCTAGTACCCGTAACACAAGTTCTTCGACAACTCAGCACACGACCAGATTGACGTGGTGTGAAAGCGTCCATAGATATTTTTTATAATATTTTAAATGAGCTGAAATCTGACGGCTATTATAATATTATGTCAGTTCTCACTCCGGCCGGCCGGTGAAGGCAAGCCAGAGATGAAGAACATGGTCTTTCTCAGGGAGCACTCTCGTGGGGCCGCTACTCCCCGACAGCTCGCCAGAAGCTGTCCTGCGGGCTTATTAATATTACTAGCTGATGCCCGCAACTTCGTTTGCGTAGGAACTATTAATGGAAACGGAACTCTTTTGTTTAAACGGAACCCTAAGATAGAAGTAGCCTTAGTTACTCCTTATAACATCAGCTATTTACAAACAGACAGACGGACAGAGAGACAAAAAAAATTTTTATTGTTTTTTGGTCTACCATAAATACCTACTATCATAATATGTATTTAGTGCAAAGCTGTGAATTTGAAGTTACAAACAGACTTCATTACATTCTTACGTTCCTGAAAAGTGGTGGGTATAATTAACTTAAAAGTTTTGACTTTCTACAATCATTGTGATATTATGTGTAGACCCTAGGATACTATAAAAATATTCCGTTATAGATATTTACATTATGAAATAAAAATAAACAAACTAAAATCTGTACTAATAATAATATTAGTACAGATTTTAGTTTGTTTATTTTTTTTTTAATTTTTCTTTTTATACAAAAAAGGAAAAATTTTTTTGTTTGCATTGAACATAGGCTCTGAAACTACTAGATTGATTTTGATGAAATTTGGCAGAGATATAGAGTGGACCACAGGACACAAGCTACTTTTAATCGTCGAAAAATGTACGGTTTCCGCAATATTAACTTTTGTACGCACGAAGTCGCGGGCAACATCTAGTTATTAATAAAAAGTCTAGGAAAAAACTTTGAAATAGGTTTGAAAATAATAACGATGGAATATTAATTCCGTTCCTCTCAAGATGTTATCGAGTGTCCTCACAAGTTCGCAGACGTGTCGTAAGATTCAATATCACTTTATCTTGGAAATGAGAGCACACAAAATAAGGAAATCCCCGGAGAAATGCGCGTACTTACTTTAATATTTTCATCCCTTCTACGTGATCAAATGTTTATACAGACCTATACGTTGCTTATGTTACGAAATTTTAAGGGAGATTTAATTATTTTGTTATGAGTTATTGACTGTCTCTAACAGAAAATCAAAATCAATTGATTTTATCTGCATTTAAAAATACTGCAGTGTGAGATAAACGAAATGGTTTTGAGCCAAAAATGTTGGTTTATCTGACGTAGCAATTTGCAGTCCTAATATTTATAATATTATACTAAATTATTGTAATATTTCTACAAAACCAAATTAATAATAACCTTATGTATTACCTGCAACATAAATAAATAGGAATTTTACGATTGACGACCTCTGTAGCTCAGTTGTTAGCGCGTCGGCGCTCAAGCCGAAGGTCGCAAGTTCGAATCAAGCCGAAGAAGCAAAAAGTTTTCTGTATTCCTGGGTTATGGATATTGGATATGTAGTATATATGCGTATAATAATATAATAAAACAAAGTCAAAAGTCAAAGTCAAAATTTTTTATTCAAAATAGGTATTTTTATACACTTTCTGAACGTCGATCTACTTGATGCCCACCACCGGTTCGGGAACTACTAGCTGGCCCGGCGCCCGGCGAGAGGAACCGGCGTAAGAAACTCGCGCGGGGCCATCTTTTATCAAAAAGATGGAAAATTGTTCTTTTAAACATATAAAAAAGGCATATATAACAATGTTATGACTAAAACAAGAGTTCAAACTAACAAGAGCACAATAATATATGTAATTTAGAAGTAGCCTTGCAGAGGGTCACCTCATTCCAAAGGTGTGCTATCATTCATAAAATCATTAACTTTATAATAGGCTTTAGCACACAAACGTTCTTTAACTATTTTTTTTAATTTATTGATTGAAAAATTTTGAACGCTTTCTGGGATCTTATTGTATAGGCGTATACACTGGCTTTTAAACGAATTCTTTACTTTACTTAGTCTAGTCACTAGTACATCAAGTTTATGGTTATTTCGAGTATTTCTATTGTGATTGTCATTTTTCTTTTTTAAATAGGTTTAAATTTTTTTTAACATATAATACATTTAAAAGAACATACTGAGAAGCTACAGTTAGGATTCCAGTTTCTTTAATCATCTTAAATATGCGTATAGTATAAAATCATTAAATATCGTTCTGTTGTCTGGTACCCGTAATACAAGTTCTTCAAGAACTTACCATGGGAACAGATTAAAGTGGTGTTAAAAAGCGTCCATAAAAAGCGTCCATATATTTAATATTACGTTAAACCTTTAGATGAATTGAATAAGTAAAAGTAGAGCATCTATCAAACATCAGTCCCAAGCAAATAACAGAAGAAGGGCGCATTATATAACAGATGAACTGATATATCAAGGATTTTCCCAACATATTTATAAAATTAGATCCATTATTTACACCGTGATTTTCCTTATTCTGTCTCAGAATATACCAACCAACGGAATATATCCGCCTCGTGCTAAATACAAATAGAAAAATGTAATATATCATTCGATACATCGGAAGTATTTTTCTATAAGCGAATATATCTCGAATTCACTTCTTCACTTATTTCATTTATAAATGTTCTTAATGTATGCGATGCTACGGTAGATAATAACGATAGCATTAATGTGTACCAAAATGTCTTCTTATATTCCACTTAACTTTCTCCCCAACTTAGTTACGATAAGTTAAAAGCTTAGAGACATCGTGAATATCTTACACGCAAAAGTGAAGCGTAGGCAGAACTCTTAAATTAGTTAGCTCTACATACCGACATGAAACGAAATATATTATGGAAGCATGCAGACGATTATTTTCTTGGCAGTTTTTCATCTATAGTGGGCTATAATTACTTATTCCATATATTCTAATAGAAAAAACAGAACTCTAATTTATCCATACATCCATCTATTGTCCAATCGGCTTGATCAGTTCGATTGGATCAAGCAGAACTGACCGTAAATTGGCGTGGATTGGCTTGACGCTCTATACTGTTTATGTCAATATCGAACTGATTTCTGGTTTGTTCAAATCGGACGATTAATTGTATATTGTGAAATTTAATTAAATGATTTGATTAATCTGATTCTCTCCGATTCTTAAAGACATATGGAGTCACACGTATCCAGTATCCTGTATGCGAAAATATATGAAAGTAGTGAGATTACATACAGATCAGTTTTTTCTAAGCGGTATTAATGTGACCTATTTTTGGTAAAATCTATTCAATAAATTATGTTCAATTCCTACTCTAAAGGTAGCCTTCCGATGCACGCGACGCGAGACCGCGACTCCAGACCGAAATAGGGCCGCGTAGCCACTGCTTAGTATAAATTTATATAGAGCACTCCTGAGCAGTCCCCGAGACCCGCGTCGCGCGATTGGTGAGTGTGATCAGAAAACCTGATTCGCTCATTTGCTGGTCGCGATCTCGCGTCGCGGTCACATAGATCGGAAGGTAATAAAATAAAAAAATATGTAAAGGTATATTTATTTATTTTATTACTGTCACCCTACTGAATAATGATAAAGCCACGGAAAAGTATTCGAAATCAGTAAATCACAGTAATAGTGATTTATCTTCGAACTTTTCACATGAATGAACATTAAACACGTGAAGAACGTGACGGTGTCACGTTGTCACGTATCACGTCACGCGCATTCACGGTATGTAATCTTTTGTTTCGAAAGAGTTTCCTATTTCACGCGGAATATTTGAAAAGCGATTTTGTCTAATGCTCGGGTTTCCGATGACAGCGTCGCCATCAAACACTTCTAGCTGCCATCATATAAAATACAGCGATGAATGGAATTGAAAAAATGGTGACAATTACCGCTATCTGAGAAACCGTGCCATTTTTTTTACATTGAAAATGTTACAGCCGCTATATGACGGGAACGCTATCCTAGGAAACAGACCTTAACCTGACGGAGAAAGAAAAATTAGGAAAAATGTACTATATAAATATACTGTTGCCCATGGCTCCGCCCGCGAAAATATCCCACTGTACTTTTTCCAAATATCCCACGGGAACACTGTACTTTTTCGAAATAAAAAATAGCCTATGTTTCAATCCAGCCAGCAAAGCCTAAACTACTACCATACCAAATTTCATAGAAATCTGTTCAGTAGTTATTGCGTGAAAGAGTAACAAACATCCATCTATCCATCCATACATCCATCCATCTATCCATCCTCACAAACTTGCACATTTATAATAGTAGTAGGATTTACTTCCTAGTCTAGAAAGACATTAGTGCTTAACTGGTAAAGTATTATGCGTGAGCATTACATTATTTGTACAAAAAACTCATTTGTATTGTAGTTTACATTCCAACCGCAAAATGCTACAAAAGTATAAAATGCAAATACACAATAAATGTTTACATATCTCAGCATATCTAGCAAACTTGAATACTTTGTTTTAATACTAAAATCCAATTCCCGACTAGCTCCCGAATCGTATTTGAGATCGCAATTTTCTTGTCGAAGAATTCAATGCCTCCACTTGCCGCGACTGACATTCAAACTATTTCCGACAAACTATTGGTAAATCAAGCTAACTGGATTCAGATTGGAATTTTACTGGAGTTTGTGTAAAACAATTATATCGCTTTATTTGATACTAGATGCTTTCTGCCACTTTGTACGCGCAAAAGAAAATCCTGCGCGTTTCGTAGGTACATTTTCCCGCGATCAAAAGTAGTATATTATGTCCTTCCCTGTGGTCTACTCTATACCTTGAAGGGATATACATCAAAATCGGTACAGTGGTTTTGGAGCCTATTAAATGCAAACAAAACAAAGAAACAAATTTCTTCTCTTTAAAATATTAGTGTATATTTGCGTGGCAGATTTTCGGATACTATAGATTGACTCTAAAGAGTATGGAAAAAGCTGGAATCAGTACATATGGCGAGATTTAAGACTGAATTTTACCGAAGTCGTTGTTACTTGGATTTTATAAGTTATTAGCTTTTGCCCGCGGCTTTTCCCGCGTGGAATAGTGTTCTTGGACAAAAAACTTATTCAGCAAATAACTCTACTCAATAATGCAATATACTTCTGCATACAATATTGAAAATGTTTTTAGGGTTTCGTACCTAATGGGTAAAAACGGGACCCTATCACCTCGATGCGACGTGCGAGACGGTTTACGATATATTCTAAATATAAGATATTAATTTAAACTGTATGGTTTAAAGGGCTACAATAATTTGTATAAAATTTTTAAAGTAAATAACGTGTTTAATTTGATAAGGATCATACTGTATCCGTCTAAAAAGCTTCTAAAAATATCATACATAAAAATAAGTATGAACTGGGCACGGGCAGCTAATTTTATTAAGTAAACCGCTATGTCCCTGTAATTTATATCTGTAATATCTTCGTAAATATTCATTAAAATTACATGCTGTAAAGGGCCATATTGATATTTAAGGTATTTAATTGGATAAGGATTAATGCTGTATTGCTCAAAATCGCTTTGTAAATAAGCCATTATTTCTCGAAAAACTAAAGGATAAAAAAATATTGTGGGTTATCCCTAAGAGATAGACATGTCATACCATCGCCGACTTTTTGTAGACCTTTATAAGGTGTACAATACTGTAGTACATTATTTTGATCTATCTCGTAGGGTTCAGCCAGCGTTCGCAATGTAAACGCAAAACAATGTGTTTATTTACCACATTAGAAAGCTCTAAAATTATCAGTGTTCCTCTACTATATTATGCATGTTATATCTATATATATAATACAATAAATTCGTAAATGGTCGCTGTCTATACTCGGAAGATATATAAGAAAAACTATTACAGGGGGGCTTTATGAACGACATAGAACCCAAAACAAATGTTTTTAGAATTTTTGTCTGTTTGTCAGTTTGTTTCTTTATCTGTTTGTCTATACGCTTGTACGCGCTAATCTCAGAATCTACTGGACGGATTTTGATGAAATTTGATATGGTAGTAGTTTAGACTCTGGATTAACAGATACGAGTAGGCCAATTAGCGGATTTTTCCGTGTTCCCGCGATATTTGTTTTCGCGCGTACGAACTCAACGGCTTAATCGATTTTAATGCGGTTTTCACTAATGCGTTTTGGTTTACTGCACTTAAAATTTAATGTTTATTCATTTCAATCGGTTCATAAATATAAAAGTAAATATAACATATAAAATGCTATAATGCTATACTGATCAGTTGAATTGACTGAAACTTTACCTAGGTTTTACCTAATTATTGATGTATATTAATACCAGCAGTAATAAGTGAGAAGGTTTAGGTGGTAGCGCTAACTCATGTTAAACAACGCCGGTCGTGGATTCAACTAGGATGGGTGACCACAACCCCAAATGTTTTTAAGATCAAAGTCTATACACCTAATACCTACTAACGTTTTCCTATTCAAAAGATTTTCGAAATCTTTAAATACGACAACGATGACATCCTTACTTATAATATTATAAACGCGTAAGTTTTATGTATGGATGTTCATTACTCTTTCATGTAATAACAACTGAACGGTTTTTGATGAAATTTGATATGGTGGTTTACTCTCTGGATTAACACGTAGGCTACTTTTATTCGCAGCAAAAAGTACGGTTCTTCCAGGATTTTTTTTTTCGCGTACGAAGTCGTGGCTAACATCTGGACTATACTAATACTATAAAGAGGTAAAGTTTGTTTCTTTGTGAGTTTGTGACTTACCGAGATTGTAAGGGATGATGAACCTCTGGATCTATATCAACCGATTTTTTAAATTCTTTTACCAATAGAAAGCCACATTATTTGTGATTGTCATAGGCCCTTTAACCCGAAAAACTATAAGTATTTTCCGTGGTAGTCGGATTTGCATAATAAATCTATATAATGACAACCGACTTCCAAAGTAAAAATGCATAAAAAAATATGAAATCTTATTTTCTAAATAATTCCCCTTTTTAATTCGGTTAAAATTTTAACTATTTCTCTACACTATCATCCCAATTTCGAAGTCGGTACCAGCCCAAACAATATCCTCATAAAACAATATTTTATAGAACTCATGTTTAAGTTGGCTGTTTCATTATGATTTTGATGATGATGATCTGATGATAGGGACAGACAGATAAAGCGACTGTGTTTTATACTATGTAGTGATTTTATAAGCTGAATGAACATAGAAAAAAGTTCACATGCGAGAGCCTAATCAAATGACAGATGTATTAACACGATGGTTTGTGGAAAAATAAATAGGAAATGTCGCCTCTGATCATCGTCATAAAATATCCTTTCACTTATCTTAAAAAAAATCATTTGTCTTATTATTTTATTTTAATATTTTTTTTTAATTAAGCGCCTTCCCATTATTATTATGGGTGAAGTTTTTTTCATTATTATAATAATTATAATAATTACAAAGAAATTTTAAGATTAAAAACAACATATTAAAATACTCGAGTTTAATATCATAAGAATATATTATTATTCCTCATTACCACTATAACCACTGTTGTTACGACTAAAAAACGAACTAACGAACGACGAACTAACGAAACCTTCCCTTGCAGTGTCAAAGCCCGAGATCTGCTGAATAGTAATCCACGTAAGCTAATATCTATTGTAAATTTTTATACAAAACAATGATAATTTATTTTTATTACAATGCGGTATTTTCCTTTGATTTTTTTTATTACATATATGAATAGTGTTCTAAAAAATGAGACAGTTTACAAACAGTTTAAACTAAAAATCAATATTTTTAAAGATATTGCGGATTGTTTGAATCACTTTTGTGAGTCTCGTGAAAACGCCCCATGTAAAAGTCGTACAAGCAGGTTACGTAACACTCTACTAATTTTGCTACGAAATGTATGGTCATATCTCAACATTTCTGATATCTTCATAGTTTGCGCGTTTATGTTCATACATACAATAGTAAATCTTTTTGTATTTGATGTAAGTAAACTAATTATGTAGGTTTTTTTACACTAAGGTTGTAAAAATATATTTTAGCTTTTTTGTGACTTCGAAATGCAAATAATTACAAAACTAGACATAAAATCCTAATTCTTTTTACTTTTATTAAGTTGTAATACCTAATTACACTACTTTACAAGGTTTTTTACAAATAGATGAAACTAATGTGAATCGATAGAGTAATAAACCCTATGTTAGATACTCAAGTGTATTTTTTGTAATAAGATTTGTAATAAGAGGTAGAAACCACATTCAGCATTAATTGTCTTGCGGTAAAAGTATAAAAAATTAAATATTAAGTAGTTTTATTTCTTAATTTATTTTTGAAAATCTTTATTTTTACATGTTGGAAAATACCCAATTAGCGCTATCTATTAAGTAATATTCATAAGGAAAGCCAATATGACGTCGAATTGTATACACGCCTCGCTACCAGTGAGGGATCAGTCCCTTGAGTTCCCTTCTCCCTTGGGTTTAATTTGAGTTCCACAAATATAGGAGAATACGTACCTACGAATTTTGACATTTGCCGAAATCAGGTCAGTAATATATAATGCGCGATTCCCTCGCTCTGGCTGCCGGCATCATGACACATCTCCGACGATTTGTAAGGCTTTCGCCACATTTGGCTTTCAACTCAAAGATGAGGGAAAGGGTTGTATTTGGATTAATGACGGAAACACGGCAGGGTATTTTTGAGTTTCCACTGGTAACAAGCTACGCCCTGCACTCACATCGATGTATGGCGATAAAATTTATAAAGATGTTCAACTGTGGTGTCTATAATTCTGATATGTTGGGAGACATATTCTAGGGTGCAAATAAAAGGAATGCGGTATTGTTTATTCAGTTTTAACGAATTACGTTAACCTTTTTGACAACAATACAAGGGCTGCACTAAAAGTATCGGGAATGGAATATTTCCACTGTTCCTGTCATATTAAAATCTTTTAAAATTAAAACTCCTTTGTTTTAAAAATCGAATACCGTTTATTTATTTTAAAAAAGATTCTCGGTCTTGTCACAAGGTCTTGTCAAACTTGTTTAGTCGTTGAGAAAATGGAATTGACTCGAGAAAATTCTAGAGCGATGATTTATTATGACTTTCGAAGTGGTTTAACACAAAAACAATGTGTTGACCGGATGATTTCTGCATTTGGTGATGAAGCCCCATACAAAACCATAATTTATCGCTGGTTTGCTGAATTTCAATGTGGACGTGTCAAGCTCAGTGATGATCCCCGTCAAGGTCGTCCAAAAACTGCAGTCACCCAAGAAAACGTTGATGCTGTGCGTAAGCTGATTGAGGAAGATCGACATGTGACAGACCGCGAAATTCAGGCAACTTTAGACATTGGCATGAGTTAAATACAAATAATCTTGCATGAACAATTAGGTGTAAAAAAGTTGTTTTCCCGATGGATACCGCATTTGCTCTGTGAAGAGCAAAAAGCGGCTCGCGTTACTTGGTGCGTCAGAACTCTCGAAACATTCCACGCAGGATCCTCAAATGCTGTATACAATATCGTATCAGGTGAAGAATCCTGGATATATGCGTACGAACCCGAAACAAAAAACCAGTCACGAGTTTGGGTGTTCGAAAATGAGTTAAAGCCAACAAAAATTGTTCGTTCACGGAGTGTTGCAAAAAAAATGGTGGCCACGTTTGTCTTCAAAACCGGCCATGTTGCAACTATTCCTTTTGAGGGACAAAGAACGGTTAATGCAGAATGGTATGCTAACATTTTTTTGCCACAGGTCGTTTCTGAACTCCGTAAAGAGAACTGCAACCGCCGCATCATCCTCCATCACGACAATGCGAGTTCTCACACCGCGCACAGAACAAAAGAGTTTTTAGAGCAAGAAATCATAGAATTATTAGACCATCCGCCGTACAGCCCCGACCTAAGCCCTAATGATTTCTATACTTTCCCTAAAATAAAGAATAAATTGCGTGGTCAGAGATTTTCATCACCTGAAGAAGCTGTGGACGCCTACAAAACGGCCATTTTGGAGACCCCAACTTCCGAATGGAATGGTTGCTTCAATGATTAGTTCCATCGTATGGAAAAATGTGTCAAATTTCGCGGAGAATACTTCGAAAAGCAATAAATACATTTTTAAATAGTAATGTTGTGTCACTTCCTTGATTCCCGAAATTTTCAGTGCCGCCCTCGTATTAAAGTTTTATTCTTTAGTGACATATTTTGAAATGATGCCTGCTTTTGCAATGTAATAGGCCATTGTTACTTCAATCTTAACTCTAGTTAAATGTTTAGTCTAAATAATATTAAATCGAGACCTCAAAAGCAACCATAAAACTGGAAAATTCTCAATGTTTTTCGAACTCATTGTACAATAGAACACGCTAACATTACACACCATATCCCACAGCATCCGGGCGTGTGGCCACCATGGCACTCGTTTGTGGATTCCTCAACCCATGTCACGTGTAATGTATCGGAAACGAGTTGATGTGACACTCGCGCCGCACATGCAAATACCCTCACACTCCCCCCCCTCCTCCCCTCCTCGCCCCTCCACCTCTACCTCCGCGGCCCTCTCTCGAGAGACGGTAAAAATGTGAGTAAGATTTGAGGACACATACACGTGTCTTTGAGAAATCTGCATATGTTTTTATTTTACGTAAGAAATACATCACAATTCACAGTACCGAATAAAAAATAATCTTCACAAGATAATCCAAAATACTAGTATATATATAGTAGTTATACTGTATAATAAGATAGCTTAGCTATAGCATTTATTCTAATTTGACTAGCATTTAGAACTTTGTAAAATTGGAATTCACTATTTCTTTTGCTAAATTATTAAACAAAAATACATCATTAGTTTACTTACATCATATACAAAAGCATTAATTATGGTAAGTATGAACTTAAACGCACAAATATCGGATATATTTACAAATATGTTCCTGCGGCCGTATACTTCATACACTTTAACCTAGGCGTGACGTCACAGCTAGGTACGGCTTTAGTATGGAGCGTTTTCACGAGACTTGTGAAATTTTGTATACAAATCGCTTACGTTTGAAAATATTGACTTTTGATATACTGTTTCTTTTGAGAAGTTACTCATATTTAAAAGTGCTATTCGTTTATAATGTCATCATGCCTATTGTTAGAATTGTTGTGACAAAAATGAAAAACAAAGAGGAGTTAACGACGTTAGTATGTTTAGAGTTTACTATAACAAAAGACGTGCTAATACAACAAAATAAAAACCTGGCAAAGAAATATCTAGTTTCTTATAGCAGTTAATCTTTTATTAAAGTCGTCATTATTAAAAACATTTTATTTTCAACAACACTAGTTTATTTTATTAAAAAGTAAACCTTTCTCTTTTATTATTATATAGCAAAAATATGATATCGAAATATGAAAAGTTTTGTACTGACACAACTCCTTCATTGAGTTGATTATTTATAATTAGTTGTTCTCCGTAAACAGAGCTTGCAATTTGATACTTGTTCTTTTAATTATTAGCACTAGCATCGAGTTTAAAAAACTTCAGTAAATAAGTAGCTGTTAAATTATTCAAAACTTACCTTTATTGTCTGACTAAAAACACGTTGTAATTCGAAACGAGACAAGTGAATGTAATATTTGTCTAAATAAAAAAGGTATATGTAAACACAAGCGAAAATTTTCTGCTCTTCAGCATGTATCTATTATAAAGATACGACGACTACTTGCAAAAAACAACCACCGTTTATTATGAAACTGGCCCTTTAGCCAAGATGCGGCTAATTACAATGACAAAGTTGTACGGTATTGACGTATCGCGCGCTATATTGCTAATAACGTTATGTCAATCACATATTACATTTTTAATTCCGAAGATCGTCATTTTGATTATCGATGACATGTGGGCTATGCCCTCTAGTTTACTATGAGTCGTGATAACCAAGATGCCGCTAATTACGATGACGAAGTTAGAAATCAAAAATGTCGGTATTGACGTATCGCGCGCTATATCGCTAAGAACGTTATTTCAATCACATATTATATTTTTAATTTTGAACATCGTCATTTTAATTAACGATGACATGTCGGCTAAGCCCTCTGGTTAACTACGAGTCATGATTGCTACGCCTTTCGCTACGAAACCTCTACGTCTCTACGCAAGCTTGCTACGATACTACAATGTACTACGAAAACTCTATGCGCTCTTGGCAAACGATTGGTACTATTTTAAGGACACCACAGGGTAACAACCGGACCCTATAACTAGAAATTCGCTGTCTGAACGGACAGACAGACAGACAGGCAGACGCCTGTCTGTCTGTCTGTCCGTCCGTCCGTCTGTCTGTCACCAGGCTGTATCTCCGTTATAGCTGGACAGTTTTCACAGATGATGTATTTCTGTTGCCCCTATAACAACAAATGCTAAAAACAGAATAAAATAAATATTTAAGGAGGCACCCCCAAATGTGATTTTTTGTCGTTTTATACGGAACCCTTTGTGCGCGAGTCTAACTCGCACTTGACCGGTTTTTAAAGGCCCACTGCTATTTAAGTTTTGCTAGGATTGTACAAATTGCTACCGTTTATAGACGTTGTCTGTTAGTGTTTAGTAATAAACACAAAGTAAAATAGTAATTAAGTTACAAATTGTAATTTCAAACTTTGATAATAACAATATATGACGGAGTTATGATATAGATGTATTGGAACGGATTACGTAATCGCGGGAGAGTTTACTGCGAAATCTAGTAGCCAATTAAAACATGTTGGAACTCATAATATCCAATCAAAAGTACGTGATACGCGTGTAAGATGTGTTCAACTAAATAAGAGCGAGATTGGCGATTCATTTTTCCAAGCGCTCTGAATTTTAATACGTTTTAAATATTCTGATTTATCTAAAGAATGGGAGCGTCGTGAATAAAAATGTTAATTTATGCCCCTATAGATGTTTACAGAGTTAGCTCGGAGTGAAACGAGAATTTTGATGTAGTTCTGAGTAGGTACGCTCAGTTAGTTTGTCGTTCTCTGTAGATATTAAACTTTCCTTCGCGCTTCAGTTGTAGTAAATAAATTATACAGAAAATTATAAATTACATATTTTATTTTCATCGTAATAGTCTAAAATGATTTATATATGTTTTTAATTGCTGTAGAGTCAGCTCACACCGAAACGAGACGATACAAGACGCGGCACTGCATTTTTAAATAGTGATTCAATATTGAACTTTATTCAGTACACAAATGTTGCATAATATAACAGTATTATAAAGTAGAACTATCAATGTCATATTGACAGATGTCACAAGCACAGCCTATCTAGTTAGTTTATTTTAGCTAGCCAAAAGGCTATATATAGTGTAGACGTGTCTTTGTTAAGCATCTCTCTCATAAGTACCAATAAAGGACGGATATAAGAAATGTTGCTGTATTATTACTATCACCACTCAAGCGTAAGAAGGATATGTAAAACCAAGACGTCGTAGTTCTCAACAACAAGAAGATATGCACGTTTCATCGCAAGAGAGAGTAGAGAAGTCGCGTATCGTCTGGTTTCGGTGTGAACTGACCCTTATGAAAACAATTAGTTTAGTAGTAGGTTTCTTGTAAATCCGGTGTAATGGTGCAATATGTAAGTGCGCGGGAACCCACGTCACAATTAATCAGGGCTCGCTCATTACTGCGGCGCCGCGGCTCAGCATTTACACTGCTGTTATTAGGTCGCATATTTATAAAACCCTGGAATCTATTGCGTATAGATAGCAAGAGGTCGCTTACTTTATCCCCCTTATAATTAAAAATATTTACGCAACGGAGTCCCTTATCAATGTTGCTGTCTTTGTCGGATACGTTGGAAAAGTCACTTGACAGATATGGACAGCGTAGAATCACAAACAATATTTTAAATTGTCAAGTTAGCTAATAGCTAATCACTCACTTGCGTGTTCGATTTTGTTTCTCCAAGGAGCAACATGATAGATATTCATGCACGATTCATATTACAAAGTTATAGTCAAGCTACCGCTATCGGTATAACTTATCAAGTAATTTGTGACAGCAATGTTTACGTAATACGCCCCTGGGGCGATATACACATGGGAATATTATTATTAGGTACAGCCGCACTGAATTATGTTCCTCATACTTTATTATACACGCAAATAAGTAAGCAAAATATCTAATGACACACAATCTTATGATATGCTGGAATTCGCTTAGTCTGGCATCAAATATCTTATCTAATATCTAATCATATTATGATGATATTCTCTCATTCGCTTTGTCTTGCATCAAGCATCGTATCTTATCATCAATAACTTAAATCCTGGTTCACAAGAAATTAAAGAACTTTGTATAAGGTACAAATAAATTACAACTCGACAACAATTCACTTTCAATAAGGCATTTTCATGTTTCAGTTCTTCTTTGGCGCGATTCCAACTGGCTAAAGCTATTAGTTTTGTTATCCACTTGCAAAGTATGATTTACACAATTCAAAATATTAATAATTTTCTGTAATGCTGAAATGAAATGTGATTACTAATATAACAAACGACGCTTGTAGATCTTTCTATAGTGTTCGGTGTAGTTCTTTCAGCCTGTCAGTCTCTCCGTGATATGACATGACACACAAATAACTGGATTACTGTTAAATAATAATATCTAAGGACACTGCACACCACGTCAATCTAGCCCCGTGCTAAGTACACGAAGGACTTGTGTTACGGGGGACCAGACAACGGGAAGTACACGTAATTTTTTTACTATACATATATTTTAATATTTTTATCATACACATAATACATATTGAATGCACATCCAGGGCCCAGGAACACAGACCTTTTTTTATGTTCCTTGTGCGGGATTCGAACCCGCGACCTCCGTCTTGAGCGCCAAAGCGCTAACTAATGAGCTACAGAGGTCGTCAAAAGATACTATAAAAGAAATACACCTACACATTATACACCGACCTTCTGTAATGGCAATCTTTGAGATTATCTATCACCGTCGTGGACGACAGACGTTGGAACATCATTACTATTATACCAATTACGTAGTGTTCTACTTGCATAAAACATTCATTACTTATGTTGATGTCCCCTTGATGGGACAATAATAAATAATGGGATAAATTACCTTAAGATTTCCCCCACAACTAGCTCTTGGTCACTCTTGCATCGTAATTATTTTCTAGGTGCAATTGTAATTTTATACGTAACTAATCATACCCTTTTGTAATACTCTGTAAAAAGAAACAAACTTAGGTAGCACGAATACTCTACCACAGAGGAAATTCGCAGCACCAACTCCGTTCATATCGTTCAGTTTATGAGCAGCATAGGATAGAGCACTATAACGCGAAGGAGCCATGATAGGTCCACTTGGGTCGCAGTGACGTCAGGGCTCGATTATTACCTGTCGTCGATTTAACAAAACTATACTCCTTATTATAGGTCTAAAGAATAAAGGTAAGCGACTACACTAAAAAGGTATGCACATATTTAGATCGTACGCGGCACGTAGGTCAGAATACTAATTTCCAAACACGAGCTAATTTTCAAAAATCTATTTCCTATATCTGATAAATACTAAAGGATATTCAATATTTAAACGTCTTGTTTCGATATTGGATATTTAGCCGGTCAAGATAACACCAATTTAGCAACATGCTAATTCTGGGGCTTTCGTCGTATTTCGCTACAATAATTCAGAAATTTCCAGTTAGGTTTAATAGATCAGATCGTATCTGGCAGCCATAGATTTGCGGCAATAGGACGATATGATGCCGGACGTTTATTGCCGGGTCCGATTTATGGCCATCTTCTTGCTCGGTTCCGGCTCGGTAACGATTGTAGTTTGCCCGTGTTTGATTTTTTTATATCTGTGGACGCTTCACACCATGTCAATTTGGCCCCATGGTAAGTATCCGAAGAATTGTGTTACGCTGACCAGACAACGAGAATTATAATATCTAATACTTTTATACATATTATATTTCAATTTTTTATCACATTATAAAATATTTAATACACATCCGTGACCCAGGAACATTGAAAATTTTTTCTTCCCTCGGTGGGATTCAAACTGCGTTATGGAAAAAAATGCACTTTTCACGAAAATCGTGAAATAATTTTTATTTTTTATTTTTCCGTGTTCAACCCAATGTTACTTCTATTATTGCTCTTTTGTAATATTTTTTTACAGTGTATTTTTGGACTGTTTAGAAAAAAACAAGAGGTAATTCGTGTAAAAAAAACGTCTACACCCAACGTAGGTATGTGACACAAAAATGATGATTGACTATGATTGCGATAAACTTTAGAAAAAATTTAACTAATTTACTTGTTGTCCGATAATATCGCTACGTGATCTTTATCCAATTCTTAAAGTACATTTCTCAACCCACAGTGAATCTGAAAACAATCAAATCCAATAAGTGAAGTTGAAGTGAAGGTAAATGTCGCGAAAGCTGTGGTTCGCTATCAACAAAAGACTTTAATTAAAATTTCCTGAGGGATTAAGAATCTAGTTAAGCCGCGCGCACACTGGAATAATTGTTTGATATTAAATATTATCCTCCCATGATCCTCCTACTCGAATTCTGACATAAATTATATCCGGAGTCTCCGCGAGATTTAATTTAAACTTTAACATTGAATGATTTTTTTACGGTTTACGCGTAGATTGGAAAATACCAGTGTTTACCCACAAATATCTTTGGCCCACTAAATGTGACTTACATTTGCTATAATATTATACTTCTTTATATTGTACTAGCTTATGCCCTCCGCCTGCGTTTATATTATCGGGATAAAATCTATCCTGTGTGTTAATCTAGAGCTTAAACTGCTACCATACTAAATTTCTTCGAAATTTAGTTCTGAACATTTTTCGTAAAAGAGTAACGATCATCCATCCTCACAAACTTTCACATTTAGGATAGTTAGATAGGATTAGGTGACCCACTTAAGTGCATTCCTAATATTGCGATGGCTAAACTTGTAATACCTGCCTATTCTTAGATAGTTTTCTACGTAGAATGATAAAAGTACCTAGTGCAATGACAGTACGTTTTTCAGATAACACCCATATCACCGAAATGGAGGCATGCCATCGTGAGGAGGATTGAGGACGAGCGCCAACTGACCATGAACGCGGTAGGTCTCGGCGCTCAGATCAAGTCTGGCTGTTTCTGGAATCTGTCTGGAACGTTCCTCTTTACGGTTTACGTGATGACGGCATTGGGTAAGTTGTTTAGAAAATATCCATAGAAATCCCAAATAAATCGCATTTACACGTTCGGAACGCGGCCGTGGGTTGAAACGGGGCGTGATATTCTACGGTCACAGCTGTGCGCATATTACATATTACATATTACATATTTATAACGGGGCAGGCTGATTTTCGTCGTTATTCATTTCGAATTCCTATTACAGTGGGCGGTAGTGGGTAATGTTGGATATCAAAAACACTTTATAAATAAAATTATATATTTACATAAATAGATAAATTGTACCGTGAATCGAGTTACAAAAGCCTCGCCTCCTGAGCTTTTAATCGGTAAGGTGGCTAGACCTCTGTCGTAATGTGTAGCGATATTGTAGACCCAGACGTACACATAGAGGAAATTAGCGAACGCGTGGCAGATAATATTAGGAAGTGTGCGGAATACGATAAGAACCGATTTGACAAAACAAAAGCTAAAACAAATCATTTTGCGGTTGGTGGTTTTGTGCTATTAGAGAATGAGGATCGAAATCAAAATAAATGAGATCAAAAGTACAAAGGTCCATTTAAAGTGATAGAAATTTTAGAGGGAGACCGTGATATAGACTAAAAGCTTTAAATTCTAAGCGTACCTATAGAGTACGCGCACGATAGGTTAAGAAAGATGCCATCGGGTCATGTATTAGTCGAGGTTGATGATGATAATAATGATTTCGATACTAATAAAGAAATTTAAGTTGTAATTAAAACTCAAGTAAAATTCTCTTACGACCGTACTGTGTTCGACCGTACCAGTGATTATTACGTAGCGGAGCGTAACTCTGGTGGAGGTCGGGGTCTGAACTCTGAGAAGACCATAGTCGTGTAGTCAGCAGGTGATGCACATGGGTTAATCGCTTTACGGTTATGTAACGTTAACTGGTCCATGCGCTGGATGTGAGAGCAAATAGTTCCACTACCGCCCACTGTAATAGGAATTCAAAATGAATAACGACGAAAATCAGCCTTCCCCGTTATGTATTATATATATATATATATATATATATATATATATATATATATATATATATATATATATATATATATATATATATATATAATAAATAATATATATAATATATATACAATATATAATATAATATATAATATATAAATATATATAATAAATTATATATATATATATATTTATTGTATTCGGAAAACTTACAGCTTACAGATAATTACAATAGTAATACATTTATAAACACCATAAAGCCAATTAAAAGTTTTCACTGATAGGTAAGAGATTAAGTATGCAGTTGTGACTCAAGTTTTAACCATGAGGTGTTGTAACATAAAGTATAACAAGAAATAATAACATATTATTATTAATTTGAACTTAATTTAAAGTACCACATAATGCTACAAGAGTTGCGATTAAAATTAAATTAAAAAGAAAAGAAATACCGGGTGTCACCAGAAAAGGTCGGGTATAATATTCAATTGCTCTCGTATGCACCGAGATACTCACACACGCACAGCCTGCTTTAACATCACAGATTGGTATTGGATGTGAATTATAATTTCCCGTGGATAAAATACGCATCGGATAAAAGTCTACAAATCTTAGATGCTTTTATTTAAAAAACATCTTCGACACGATAATCTGTATAGAATCGATTGAAATGGGCACTAGATCTACAGACAAATGAATTACGGCGATAGAATGTCTTATATGGTGGGACATGAAATAGAACGTAATAACGAAAGTATCTACTGGGCACGCTGAAATTAAATTTACTTAATAAATCAGGAGCATCGATAACATTATTAATTATTTTACTTAAAAAAACTAAATCCGAAATGTCTCTACTATATATATATATATATATATATGTATATATATATATATATATATATATATATATATATATATATATATATATATATATATATATATATATATATATGTATATGTATATATAAGTTAATTATAATCACTATTAGTACTACTAATTAATATCCTAGAACGCGCGATGGTTTAGTGGTAGGTGATAACCGTCCGCGCGCGCTGCCACCCAAGAGTGAATAATTGTTGGCGCCTTGGCGGTTGGCGCGCGCGCCACACTAACTATATCGAGCGCCGATAGGTGGCGCTGGCGTCGCGGATATCATTTGATTTCGACACGGCCATCCTGCTTGCACACGTCCTCGTGTGATGGTTGAGCTGCAACAAAATAGTAAACAGGAGAACTATGTTTCGCTCGATCATTCCTGACCAAACTCTATTATCAATAAACAAAGCTAAGATCTTAATAGAATTTTTATTTCAAACAATTCACAAATAATTACTAAACGTACTTACACACATACTTCGTAAAAGCATCTATTATTACGAAAATATATTCCTTCTTATCATTCTTTCCGCTGAGTTTACCTGTCGCATCTACATGAACCGTATGCCAAGGGCTCGTCACCTTAGGTATTGGATGTAGCTCGGCCTGAACCTTACCGGAATGAGTTTTAGCTATTTTGCAGGTAACACAACTATCAATAAATTTCTTAACGTACGTATTTAATCCCGGAAACCAATAATAATCAAATAGCTTTTCAGTAGTCTTGTCAGCACCGAGATGTATAATAGAGTCGTGAAAATTATTAACTACTGACCATCGAAGAGCGCGAGGTAAGTAAGGTAACCATTTAGATCGTCCTTTTCGTTGGATTTTACGGTGTAGGACGCCCGAACGTATCTCGTAAGTATTTGCTTGTTGCTCATCGAGTTGATTATTTTCTAAATCAGTTATAATTTTAAAAATCTCAACATCACGCTGTTGTTCGGCCTGAAGCCAGTTAGGAGAGAGTTTTGTGACAGCAATACGTTTTGAGCTTTCACAAGACTCTACTGATGTTGAATCTAGCGGGAGAGGGTTTCGCAAGAAGAAATCTACATGTGACATTCGTTTCCCTTCTCTATAAAGTACATCGAAGTCAAAGGATTGCAGAAATGCCCACCATCTATGCGCTCGCGGTGTTAAATCCTGTTTAGTTTTGGACGGTTTAAAAGAATTGCAATCTGTAACGACGGTAAATTTCCTGCCATGCACGTATTGCCCAAAATGCTTGATTGAGTTCACGACTGCAAGAATTTCGGGCTCATAGCAATGGTATTTGCTCGCTGCAGCAGACGTTCTCTTACTAAAGTAGACTACCACGCATCGCTTACCATCGGGTTTTATTTGAAACAATATTGCACCATACCCTAAACTACTTGAGTCTGTGTAGAGCTCTATCGAGAGCTCTGGGTCATAGATCATTAGTACTGGATCATTAGTTAGTATAGAGACTACTTTTTGACGGATAGCTTCATGTTCCGGTTTCCACGTCAAGTTGCCTTTTGGTGAAGTCAGTCGGTACAGGGGTGCCATTATACTAGAGAAATTTTGTACAAATTGGCGAAAATAAGATGTAAGCCCTATAAACTGTCGTAATTGGGACACTGTCTGTGGGGGTGGCAGAAGCGTTAAATAATCTATTTTTCTGTGATTTGGTTTGATTTGGCCAGACTCTACTTCAAATACCAAGACTCTACTTTCGTCTTGAGGAAGGAGCATTTCTTTAGATTTAAAAAGAATCCTACCTTGGTTAAAACTTCCAACACTGTGTAAAGTCTCTGTAAACCTGACTCTACATCGGGTGAAATAATTAAAATATCATCAACATACACAATTACGTAATCATGAGCTAAATCACCTAGAGCATTCATGACAGCCCGTTGAAATACGGAAATAGCATTTTTCAATCCGAATGGCATTGTCAAAAACTCGTACTGACCCTCGGCTGTTATAAAAGCAGTACTCTCTATCGACTCTACATTTACGGAGATCAAATGGAAACCACTAGCGCAATCTAATTTTGAAAAATAATTCGCACCATGAAGACGTGCGATTTGATCTGAAATCAGAGGAAGTGGATAACGGTCGGAGACGGTATTGCTGTTGAGCTCGCCATAATCTATGCACATACGATCTGATCCATCTTGTTTCTTAACTAAAAGAGCCGGACTTGCAAATGGTGAGTAGCTAGGTCGGATAATATTCGCATCCAACAATTCCTTCACACGGTCGCGCACAATACTACGTTCTTCTGCAGACATCCTATACGGCCGTCGCTGTACAGTGCGATTCGGGTCTATCAATTTTATCTTAAGCTCGCCTGTGGTCACACGAGTGGTAGGCAACACATTAATTTTATCATTATTATTTACATCCGTCACGATAGAAGTTAAATCTAACGTAATCGCGTCATTATATTCCTGTCGCACCGAACTAACACTATGAACTTTACATAAGGAAACCTCTGTTGCAGTAATTTTAACAACAAGACCCAAATTTTAAATCTCGCGGCCTAACGTAATGTCACTTTGTAAATAATTATCAGGTAAAACATGCAATAGAACTTCGAAAGGGTAACCGTTAACCACTACACAACAAAGTCTGTTCGGTGCTGAATACTCGCAATACCAGTCATAGCAACAACATTATTTGTGCGTTTTCCGCTAAATTTAGAAGCAAAACTTTCTTTAACTAACGAGCATTCAGCACTAGAATCGTATGTAAATCGTATTAATTCACCTTTGTGTTGTAACGTGCTCGACGGTGGTTGCACGACGTAGACATCCACGCGCCGCTCGGCCTGTGCTCCGCCGCCGCCCGCGCCGCTCGTACACCGGACGGTTATGTGTCCCGGCTTGCTGCACTTGAAGCAAACTAAAGTCTTCGCTGTATGCTGCTGAGGCGCTTGATTATATCTGTCAATGACTATATCTGTCAATGTCAAAAATGACATTGACACTTACTTTTGTCAATATGCAACAGAAATAAATCTCGTTGTGAAAAGTACTTTAAACTCGTTCCAAGTCATACCTTCGTAAGCTATTTGTGACAATCGTGTGGAAACTTCGCCCTTGAGTGCCTTACTAACTGCCAAAACAAGTCGACTGCCGGTCGGTGGATTTTCTGAAAAACATAAATCTGCTGTCGCGCACCAAGATCTTGCGTCCTTATCTTGTTTTTCAGGATCAAATGGCGGTAGTTCCTCACGATATGCTGGCGGTATATGTATATATGTATACGATATGAAGCGCGGCAATCAAAGCTTGCATGTTTTTGTTCTGTTGTTGAACAAATGTTTGTTTCTTTGTTTTTGGTCCAACATGGATCCCAAATCTGACAACGGAGAAGGCTGATTTTCGTCGTTATTCATTTTGAATTCCTATTACAGTAGGCGGTAGTGGGTAATGTTGGATATCAAATACAATTTAGTTCAATCACTGAGTATATTGAAACGTTCACAAAGTTAATTATAATCACTATTAGTACTACTAATTAATATCCTAGAACGCGCGTTGGTTTAGTGGTAGGTGATAACCGTCCGCCCGCGCTGCCACCCAAGAGTGAATAATTTCCGTATATAATAAAGTACTCTGTGGTGAATAATGCCCGTTGGCGCTTTGGCGGTTGGCGCGCGCGCCGCACTAACTACATCGAGCGCCTACAGCTACTACTAGTATATATATATATATATATACACTAGTAGTTGTACGTGTGGCTTGTCTGTCAAGCGACTTTTCCAACGTATCAAACAGTACAAAATCATTAAACCCTTGAGTTTAGGCCCTTTACAATTAGGTACTCATAATACATGCATTTTTATTAACCAATTTATGATAATTATTGTAGAGTCTGCTGTCCGACTACATACTGGTCTGTTTGTAACTCGAAAAATATACTGTAGTAGTGTTATAAGAAACTGTATAACCCAATTTATTATTATAATAAAGGAGTCTCATTGCAACTCTCGGTCTTATTACTCGTCTCCTAATCGCACCGTACATGGCGACCCTGCCATCGGAATGCGTGGCGCGAAAATGAGACTCTCCGTATATGGGGTGGAACTTTCTGTGCAGTGTAACTAGCAGTGAACTGACTAAATTTAATTTAAAATAATGGCTTTTTATTCGTTCGCGTTACGGAGTGTACGTGTTACTTAAATTAAATCGGAAAACAACAAATTTCGGACAAAATGGGCAAACAACAATCTAAGGAGGAGACAGTGATTGTGCAGAATGCAGTGGGCAGTAACCAGGCCGGAATTGAACAATTCCATTTTCATCTAACTACCACAAATTTTTTGCTGTCTATTATCGTGCTGATGGTAGGCTTGGGGTTCCTGTACTGCGTGTTCCGGGCATACAGACGGTGTCACATGGGTTGGATCACCTCGGAAATAAGCAGAAATAATTTCCGGAGGTATTTTTTCCGACAACAGCAGCCTGCCGCAGCTTTGGAGGAGCAGCCTAATCAAGCTCTAAAGCCTATTTTCCTTAAAGTGTGCGTGAAGTGAGAAAAATGTCGTTTACGCGCGTATAAAATGTTATAGTGTAAAAAAAAATTAAAAAATATCGTGTTTATTCATAAGTCGTACCTAAAATTACGTCTCGCGTCGCAACCGAAATTAGAGACCTTAATATTATTGGACTTTAAGATATTAAGAGTGTATTCCTTATTTTATTGTAATTTTAGTTGTCTGGAGTCATTGTAATTTGTGTTTAACATGTTGCATAATTAGTTATAAATTATACTAAAAGATAATCTACGTTTGGTGGCAAACTGGTAAGTTATGAACATTTAAATCTTTAGAAAAAATATATTAGAAATTAAAAGAAATTAGGACATATTTAATTAAAATCGGACCGAATAGACGTGTCGGAAATATATTAAATGTTAAGCTCAAAGAAGCAAATGATATTTTTAGTGAATATTCTAGTTGGTTATTAATTTTTACAGAAAACGTAAACCAAGGAAAAGTTAAAACGGAAGACATTTCATTTTATGATAACTTTCGTAAAAATTTTGAATTATTATACAAGGATATTTTAAGTTTGTGTCAATCTAAAAGTGTTGAAGTTGAGATGAATAGCAATATGGATACTTTTGAATTAAAAACGGCTTTGACTTTATTACCTGTTATGTCTAATGATGAGACCAAGTATTAGGCAGTTGATAGATATCACGATTCTTTATTAACGAAGCCGGATTGTAAAAGAAATTTAATTAAATTTGTTTTAAAAAGCAGATTGTCGCAATCAGCTAAATTGCGTCTACGAGACGCTTATACGACAGTCGATGATTTAATAAGTGACATGAATAAGGAATTATTTCCAAAAGAAGGTGCAACTGCCATTCAAAATAAATTACAAAAATCAAGGCAAAATGAATTGTCTATTTCTGAATATGGAAAACAAGTAACAGAATTATTTGTAGACCTTACGATATCACAGGCTAATGAAAAATTCAGACTTATAATATTTTAAAGCCAATTAATGAAAAACTAGCGGTTAAATAGTTTTCCGATGATGACTTGCGAAATCATAGGCTGAGTACAATAATTTCAACTATAAATTACGATTCCCTGAAAGATTCCATACAAGCAGCCCAGGATGAGGAGTCTTCATCATCCGCCACTGGAGAGGTGATGGGTATGTACAAAAGAAATTTCTTTAATTATAGAAATTTTCATAATAACTCTAGGTGCCTACGCGGAGGAAGTAATTATCGGGTGTCCTCATATCGTGGACAGTACAACAGGTTTCAAGGAAACTCGCAGACGACGAGCAGATACCAATAGTCAACTTCCCGTGACCCACGGCAAGGTGCCCGTTATTTCCGTAACAATCGAGGTAAGTTTAATAATCATCGCGGAAATCGAAGGATTCGCAGAAATACTGTTAACGTTATTAACGAAAGTCAAAATTCTTCGTCAGATGAGCCTAGACTAGATCAGTTTTTTCGTGAATAAAGAAAATCATTCAATTTTAGCTAGTAATAATAGTAAATGTTTTATTAATTTATTAATTTCGCCGTGCAATAAAACTTATTCATTCTTAGCCGATTCAGGCGCGTCGATTCATGTGCTATATCATATAAACATATCATTGAATAAGGAATTCCATTCTATAATGAGAGTGTAATTATAAGCGGACTAGGTGGAGAAGTTCAAACTATAGGCTATGTTTACATTCCATTATCTTTTAATGGTCGTGTGATTAATCATAAGTTCTACGTTTTCGATTCTTTACCAATTTTGGCAAACGGAATTTTAGGGCGAGATTTCTTAAAAAAGGTTTGGCGCATGTTTAGACTTTGAGAAAAACATTTTATTTTTAAAAATTGGGAGAAAATCAAAATATTTCAATACCTATTACTAATAATTATAACGTACATATTGTAGAGATTCCACCAAGAAGCGAATCGATACATTATATTCAAAACGAATTTAAAACGGATTGCATTGTTTGTTAAGAAGAATTACAAGAAGGTATATATTTAACCAGTTCTATAGTGAGTCCGGTTAGCGGAAGAATACCGATAAAAATTTTGAATGTCACGGAAAAGCCTGTAACTTTGTCTAGAATAAATCCAACAGTACATGACCTTAGAGATTACGAGTTTGCAGTTTTAATAAAAATGATAGTAATAGTCGGAAAGAGTGAAAAATTTGTTTTCAAAATAAAATATAAATGGGTTAAATAATATATAATTTCAGAGTATTCAGAGTATTTGTGCGAAATACGCAGATATTTTTTATTTGCCAGGAGATAAATTTAAAAAAACTAATATTTACACTCATAATATTTCATTAAAACCAAATGCTACTCCAGTGTTTTCAAAGCCTTACCAATTGCCTATTAGCCAAAGAGACGAAATAAAACAACAAATTAGTAACATGCTTAAAGAAGGAATTATAGAGCCCAGTAAGAGCGATTGGTCGAGCCTAATATTATTAGTTCCTAAAAAAGTAGATAAAACCGGAAATAAAAAATTTCGTTTAGTGGTAGATTACCGTAAATTAAATGACCGAATAGAAGATGACAAGTATCCGCTCCCATATACTATAACAGAGATTTTAGAATCACTGTCTGGAAGTGTTTATTTTACACATTTAGATTTATTTCAAGGTTATTACAACGTAAATTTAGACGAATATAGTAGAAAATTGACAACTTTCAACTCAGGTCAATATCAGATGACGAGAATGCCGATGGGTTTAAAAACAAGTCCCAGTTCATTCTCTAGAATGATGAATTTGGCTTTGTCAGGATTAAATAACGAAAAATGTTTAATATATATCGATGACGTCATTGTTTTTGGAAGTAATTTAGAAAATCACAACAAAAATCTACAGGTGTATTTGAAAGACTGAGAAAAGTTAACTTAAAATTAATAAATCCTTCGAAAGGTACATTTTTAAAAAAGCTAATTTTATATTTGGGTCATTTAATATCGAATAAAGGTATAATGCCAGATCCTGATAAAATAAATACAGTTAAAAATTACCCATGTCCGCAGAATGCCGATGAAGTAAAAAGATTTGTCGCGTTCACAAATTATTATAGAAAGTTTATACCGAAATTTGCTGAAATAGCCTCAACCTTTAAATGAACTTGTAGAAAAATTCAACATTTTTTTGGAATTAAAAATGTCAAGATTCTTTTGAAACACTTAAAAAGTGTATCATTTCGTTCCTGTGTTAGATTATCCAGATTTTTCTGAACAAAATCATTTTATACTGGAAACTGATGCGTCTAATAAAGCGATTGGTGCAATTTTATCAAATAAAAATGGTAGACCTATAGCTTACACTAGTAGGACTCTCACTAGTAGGAATCTAGCAGACATATGAAGTTTAGGTTGACTTTAGAGGAATACAACTTTGATGTGGAGTATGTTAAGGGTTCAAGTAATACAGCAGCAGACGCTTTATCTAGGATATTGTTATCTTCAAAAGAATTAAAAGAATTAAACGAGAATATAAATGTTATGACTCGAGCTCAGTCAATAAAGATTAATAAACCTGATTCTACGGCGTTGGATATAGTACGTACAAACTTGAGGCCTGCGCAACCGAAAGTCGTGAGTACTCATGTCAAACCTGCAGAACCAGTAGAATTATGTGTGACAAATGAAGATAATTTAAAGAAGAGTAGAAAATTAGAGAATATAAATAAAGAAAGTAAAACGTTTTGTTATGATGAAAAGAAAAAGGTAATTTATATCAAATATCACTCTGACTCACGAATAACGCGATGCTAATTTGTGAGAGAACTAGATCATTTTCGTAAATCAATTAACGTCGACGAAGTGTGTATAGTTAAAAAGGAAGGTGATAAAGAATTTATAAAGAAATTAGTTGAAGAAAGTCTTTAAAAAATTAGACCGGTCCTCGTGTGTGTATATTAAATAATGTAAAAACTATTTACAATAAAGATGATAGGAAAGTTATTTTAAATGATTTCCATGAGAAGGATGATTAATAATATCAAAAGGTGATTATTATTGGAGTGGATTAGAAAAAGATGTTAGAGATTATGTTAGGCGTTGTAATAAAAGTCAGCGTGAGAAACATTCCTAACCTATTAAAGAACCAATGAATATAACAACGACAGCTTATTCAGCATTCGAAAAGTTCTATTTACATCTAGTAGGTCCATTTGAAGTTGATAATAATAACTAAGCATATGCTCTGACGCTACAATGCGAACTAACTAAATATGTCGAAGCTCATAAAATTGATTCTCTGATTTCTAAAAGAGCAGAAGAAGTAGCAAAAAGTTTTGTTAATAATTTTATACTTAGATATGGAGTGCAGAGATAAATAACTACAGACAGAGGGAAAGAGTTCATTGCATCGACATTTCAAGAGGTATGTCAATTACTCAAAATAAAACAGTTAAATTCGACCGCTTACCACCACCAATCTCTAGGTGCGTTGGAAGTGTCACATAAAAATTTAAATGCTTTTCTTAAGTTACAAACTGATAATCATTCCGAGACATGGAGCAGTTGGCTTCCATTTTGATCATTTGCATTTAACACTACAGTTCACACAGAGACTATTTTCACTCCTTATGAATTAGTTTTTGGAAAGAAATGTTCGCTTTCTAGTAATTTGACTATAGATTTAGATCCTATTTATAATTATGATGACTATCCATGTGAACTGAAATATCGTTTAAAAATGTCCCACAAAGAAGCAAGAAATAATTTAATAAAATCAAAAGAAAAAAGGAAAGTAGTTTATGATAAGTATACTAACCTAATAAGCTATAAGGTAAATGATTTAGTTTTATTAAAAAATGAAGCTAAGTTCTTTATACTCAGGTTTATACAAAGTAGTTAAGCATATGCCTCCAAACGTAGAAATAAAAAAAAATGGCAAAATGTATTAGTGCATAAAAAGCGCACAAAACTTTTTATTGAATAATATTGTAATCTTATATTACACCTACTGTAATATTATTATGCTATTATAAGCATTATGTATCAAATATATTATATGAAATGTAATCGAAATTATTTTATACAAAAAATATAACCATGTAACATTTTTTTTCTATTGGATGAGTTGTGTAGTAGTGTTATAAGAAACTGTATAACCCAATTTATTATTATAATAAAGGAGTCTCATTGCAACTCTCGGTCTTATTACTCGTCTCCTAATCGCACCCTTCAATACAAATTGTTTGTGTAATAAACGCTTAATATCCTACTTTAAATACATCCCATGAACACTAATTCCATTAGACCATTTAAATGTGAACATCAATAATATTGGTCACTGATAGCAAAATTTTCAGGTTTTGGAGCTCCCGTGCCCCACACAATATGGGGTCGTACCCTGGCGTTAGTCTACGCCGTCTTCGCCGTCCCCACACACATTTACCTCAGTAAGTAACGATACGCCTCCTTTTAATATCCCCAATAATAATTATCAATATTAATAAAACGTGAGTACAAAATATCGCACACAAAAAGAATGTAAAAATGTTATAAACCGCCATAGTCCGGGTGAACATAAAAATGTTTATGACACTATTTTATTCAGAAGTGATCAAAGTTAACAATTTTATTTTTCCGAGTCATAAAATCGAACAGTTTAGTCGAGTAGGTATTTAAGTATTGAAGTGAAGATATTTATTTTGGCACCTACATAATTTACTTCGAGTAATGTCGGCCAGTTCCTTAAATGTGCCATCATACTTAAATATGTAGATAGTTGGTACCTACTTACAATGATTTTATGAAGACTTTTTGCCCGATAAAATAAAAAATATGTATTTTAACCTGGATAAAGCTTATAAACATCAATGACACTAAGTAGGTAAAACATGTTTTAGTGATGAATGCCAGCACATACGTCGCCATTAAAGTAGAGAGCTACACGCGGTATTTAGACAGAGAGACAAGCGCAAGGCCGACCGTTTCTGGGGATACGTCTGCAAACAGAGGTACGAAATTTGTTTACAACTAAGACTATCGAAACTGAAAGCGTTGGTATAATAAATACTAGCTTTTGCCCGCTGCTCCGCCCCCGTAAATACAGTATCCCACGGGAACGCTGTACTTTTTCGGGATGAAAAGTAGCCTATGTGTTAATCCAGAGCTCAAACTACTACCATACTAAATTTCATCAAAATCCATTCAGTAGTTTTTGAGTGAAAGAGTAACAAACATCCATCCATCCATCCATCCTCACATACTTTCACATTTATAATAGTAGTAAGATTGTGACAGAGGACGGTGGGAGAGCCATTCTTCGGCACGAATTTGCCTGCAACGCCAAGTGCGCCAACGCAAACTGTGACAGAGATAAATAACTCATTTGGTTCTACGGCTGGGCAGTTGTAAGCTCCTCATTTATAAGTTCAATATAGTATAGTAGTAAACCGGTATATAACGTTTTGCAAAATCAATTACCTACAGAAACTTTGGGCACATGATTTCCTGCCTGTGTAAAAATATTAAGGCAAATAAAACCTATAAAACACTAAAAAAATAAACAAAAAAAATAAATTTCATTGTTTGCGACAGAGGTCGATGAACCTCACAGCTGATTTTAAAATAATTTTAATAACATCAATTTCGTCTATACCTACTAATATTATAAAGAGGAAAGGGTTTTTTTGTTTGAAATTTGCATTGAATAGGCTCCGAAAGTACTGGACCGATTTACAATACTAAAAAAAGAAAAAGTTTTTTTTTGTTTTTAACAAGAACCTCCTAACCTCCTCTTGCCCTAATAACTGATTCAAGTCGGTTTCGCATAGACCTGGTCACTGTTTTTAAAAGATCTTGCGAAGTATTGTCCCATTCTTGTAACAATGCAACTCTGAGCTCCGCAACCGTTGTTGGGACCGGATTTCTTGTAAATACTGCTCTTTTTAGGTTGTCCCCCACGTGTTCTGTCTGATTGAGGTCCGGGCTACGTGCTGGCCAATCCATGGAACGAATATCAACCTGAGTAAAGTATTGCTCAACTTGTCTCGCTGCATGCGTACGAGCATTATCCTGCATCAGAATGAAGTTGTCACCCGAGTTCTGCCAATTCCACGTCTTCTTTTGAATGAACCTGTCTCCATAAACCTTCTGTAAACTCGGGAAACCGTAGACTGAATTGCATTTAAATTTGCAGCAATTGTTCGTTGGTCTAGGCTGACTAGAGCAACAATCTGTGCGGCTTTTTCGGATGACACGTCCATATTCGTGAGAGATAAACGTTTAAAATGAAAACAGACTAGCAATTAAACAATTAGTTTATTAATATTCATATTTTTTATTATTAATTCAACATGTAAGAAAACAAAAACAAACCCATCGATCACATTAACGTAGCAACGAGTTAATCTTTGATAAATTGACGAGATTTCTTCTAGAGAATATTTTCTTTCTTTTGTGACAGTACCATTGTTGTTTGATTTTGTTTTTGTGTTTATAAACCAGCCTTTATTTTCCAATACCAATAAATGTAAAAAGTTTGCATATTTCGTAATAAAATTTGATTGAATGTGTTCTTGCACTATGATGCAGTTTATGTGTCCGCCAGAGTAGTATATAATATTTTAATATACTGCTAAGTAATTATATTCGCAGCCAATAACAAAACACTGGCGCATTCGCCCACATTTAGTGTGCAGTGTAAGAGTACAGATAATTAAATCTCTAATTACTATAAAACCACACTGTTTGAATTTTGCAGCACACCCCGAAATTAGTTCGGAATTATTTGGAGTTTAAAACGCTTTGTGAAAGTTGATAATATAATTAGGTACAAATGTATGTTTAACACTCACGTCAATGGAGTCTCTCAAGACATTTCAATGCCCTTTGAATGACTCCATTAGATAAGCAGGAGAAACGCTACCTTATAAGATTAGATAGTGCTATGGCTCCAATCTCAACTTTTTATTTTATCCTTAATTTTACAGAAACGGGCAAATTTCCAACATCATCGGAGAAGCCGCACAAATATATCTGCACAAGAACGTTCATGGTAAGTTTCTACACGTTAATTTATTCAAAATCCGCTAATAATAATAGGTAGACTTCTTTTGTACCTATTTATTTTAACTTTTAACCAAGGTTTTCTTTAGCAGTCCTGTATTTGTCGATAGGCCTTATTATTTAGGCCTCTGCCTAGGGGCGGCAGATGTCAGAGAACTCGATTTTAGAGAATAAGAGTCAAACAAGTTCAACTAATCGGTACGTTAATTCTCTACAGAAACTTATTCCTATCGAAAATTTTAAAATCTAGGTACCTACTGTTACTACCTACCTACTACCTATTTTAACCGACTAAAAAGAGGCGGTTATACGTTCGGCTGTATGTAAAATAAAACTTATTTTCTAAATAATTCCCCATTTAATTTTGGCTGAAATTTTAACGATTTCTATACTCAATCTTCAAAATTTGGACTTCGGTACCGGCCAACGTGAGTTCTATTTTAAATATTGTTTTATCAAGATATTGTTCGGGCTGATTAAGAAAATAAGTTTTATTTCATACTTTTTTGTGTATTTTTACTTTGGAAGTCGATTTAATTTATTGTTTTAAAATCATATCTATATTATTACTGCGGTCTGCGTGAAATATGGATGAGAGCAGCGGGCGGCAGCGGGTTCTTTTTGGTATAAGAAGACATGCGGCTCTGTAGATTTTAACAGTGTGTTATTCTTTTCAGTCCATAGTGATTTATCCAAACCTGCAAAATTGGAGAAATTTGTGCTTGCTCGCTCCGCTCGCTCACTTTTAACGTAGATAATAATATTAGTAAAGTCTTCGCTCTACTTTGCGCTGTTGATTTTTTTTCCAGAGAATACACCCTTTACAAATTTTATTAACAAATTTTAAACAGTAGCTACAATTGGAAAAAAAATATTAATTCAACTTTAACCTGCAGTTTAAACGAGAATTTGTTGCTTGGTCGCTTTTTAACTGAAATATAATAAGTATTATGCTACATTTAAAAAGAGATCCAGCGAACAAAAGAAATGTCCCTCAAAACAGAACGTGGTAAACGTTTTAAATTTGGAGAAGAGTAATTTACAGGAGGTAAGGGGGGGTGTACGAATAAATTGAAATTTAGTTTATGCCCACTAAGTTTCAATTTATTCAGAAAAACAAAAATATATAGAGAACAATATTAATACATAATTATATTATATATATATATATATATATATATATATATATCATGTCAATCTAATCCCGTGCTAAGTTGTTATATTATTTACGTTCACTCTAACACACACTGCAGTTTATCAGTCTTTTTTTGGCGACGTGATGCGCGCTTCGTCGGGGAACCTTACCCGAAATCTCCGGTAGACCACGTCCGACGGCCAGAACTCCTCCACTTTCAAAGTCGTCTTTTTTCGGATGTAGTCCACGACGTCCTCGAATTTTGTGGACCAGTGCAGGCGGGATACGTACAGCGGTGTGGCGCGCATTTCGCACCGTAGGCGCTGCTCCGATTTGCTGCTTGCGGTGCCGCAGTGGTTGCGGACGGCGGGCTTCCTCTTCTTTTTTCTCTCCACCAGTATGAAGCCTTGCGCGCAGCGTCGTCGCGTGTTTACGAAGTCAATCGAATGATGGGTGACCTACATAATGACTTATTGCCTTTTATTTGCAATAATTCATTACGCAAATCACAGATCGTGGACTCCTATCTATCTATCAGATCTATCCAATCGACCACGCATTTCATCCAGCTCTGCCTTCATGACGTTAAACTTGTTCAGTAGGCTTGAGACGTTGACGTAGTCCGCAGATACCGCCGGCAACCTGTGTATCTCCTTAGCCACAAATACCGGCACGTCCGTTGGATTCGTCCGCTTTAGCAGGGAGATGATGTACAAGCTTTCATAAGGGTGGCATGTATGAAATCCGGCACTGATTTAGCTGTACGTATTACAAGGAACGATGAACCCATCTTAAATATAATTTATTATATTTCCAGGTCTGTATCAAGGTAATGCTGGTAGGGCGGTGCGTGCCCATCGCAATATTCTCCTACTACGTCCTGGGCCTGGTTTGTTTCGGTGTACTGCGCAATAAAAGCTCCCTGGAATCTATTATGTTCCCCCTGGAATTTACCACTACTGGAGGATTAGCGCTTGTGAGTATTTACGTATTTTTATAAAGGTTCAGGCTACATACGTAATTGAATAGGTATGTTGGAAAAACGCAAGAAATTTTGCCGCCGTAGGTACGGTTGTTTACGGGCCGTATAAAATAGCAAATTGGTCACGTAACTGGCACTTACTTCAAAAAGATTAACAGGGCATATTCTGAGAACAAGTAAGCATTCGTTGCCAGCTGTCTGATGGCTTTTGAAGATTTATTTAGTCACAGTTGAAGATGATTTGATAGAACTTAAAACTTTCCAGTCTGTTAGGCTTAGGGCCCTTTTCACAATCTTCAAATAAATAAGTTTCGAATAGCTTTTGCGTAAGTTTTGTGGCTGCTTACTTTATATCGAGCGACAGAGGCACAACAGCAACTAAACTATTAGACACTTATCAGTAGATTGTGAAACAGGCCCTTAGAGTTTAGATAAAACCAACCCAACCAAAAGGCACAAATATTACAAAATCGAATTAGAGCTGACGCACATTGAGCGTTAGCTAACCGCACACAATATAAAAGCGCCAATGTGTACTGTTTCTTAAATTTCTCACTAATGTATTTCAGTATATTCCAGGTAGATAGCTACGTGCGGATTCTGTATGGTTTATACATAGAGGGCGCCATGTATGTTTTCGCGTGTACGGTGGCGTCCATAAAGCGAAATACCAACAACACGCTAGAGCACTTGGGAGAACATTATAGACTGTTCGAGATAAATACTGACGCAACGCAAAAATAATCTTATGACTGAAGTATTAATGTATTGTATTCGGATAGTTGATGTTTTCAGTTATTATTATATACCCTGCATGAAGCCTCACAGTTCCTAAAATAGTTCGTCAGTAGATTTACTGCAGAAAGGTAAGATCTAAGCTAATAATATATTCGCTCTCAAATGGAAAATTAATTTAGGTTTGTCAAATAATATTAGATAATATGTCCAGTTGTAGCCTTAAAATATTTACCTACTAAAAAAATAACAAATTTTTGAAAGCAACATTAAATAAAACGGTATTTGAGAACTAAACCTTTTATTCATAGCCTACGCACAAATTAACAGCATAATATTTACAGCTTAAACATTTGTTTTGGGTATTCCATTTAACTAAATATTGAGTCCGGATCAAGCTGTACTGGAATATGTAACAATAGCTTTCTATCACAGTATTCAATTTTATCAATAAAATCATTGAAAATACGTACATAATTATATTATGTTATGTTATGTACCTATTCTATATTTTGGTATTATTCAAATTTTAAATTTATGCCGCGGTTAATAGGTCTACACTTTAGCTATTGCTTCTTTTAGATTCCTTTATTTTCTCCTCTGGAGTTTCGGTCGAAGCACCTTCGATACTTTTCTTTTCCTTGAGCGCCTCCCGCACCGCGTCAACCAAGTTTTGCGGTTCCGATACAGAAATTTTCTTACCTGAAAACAACATTACTGCTTTAAAAAATATATCATTGTTTTTTACAAAATATAATAATTATTAAATGATGTGCTCGATTTATATTCAGGCACTTTTGCAGATAAAGTTTAGCGTTAGTTTCTCTTTTCAAAGTAATAGGGAACATATTATGTAAGGATCACCAGCGTGTTAAATATACAGTGTTATTAACAGAAAGGCTATCGGTTTACAAACTCAGTAAGGAAGAGGTAAACTATCTTGTCTTTGCCTACACTTATAATGTAGCTATCAGTGGCAAAGAGTCTAAAGAACTCCATTCTTATCGGCTTCCCTTTCAGATTACCTCATGAAGACCTCCATACAAACTAGCATGCGGAAAACAATTATATTATATAGGGCGTCTAGGCGCGTGATGGGGCGCCTCTAGGGCGTCCCATCACCGTTGTACGGTCGATTCGGCAGTTGGGTAATAGTACCAAAAACCAATTAAATTACGTACAAAAAATATATGGTGGTCTCTTTTCAATGTATTTAATATTAAAGCTAATGAAAAGGATGACAAATCTATGATACACACATTTATAATCCTAACAAATATAAAAAGCTATAGTCACTTGAAGACAACTTAAGTGGTGTCAAATTGCTTTCATTGTTTAGTATAACTTCGCGACTGGATTACAGTGTGTTGTGAAGTGCAACTTTGTTAAGAATGTTTTTGGTAAGTAGCTTATTTTATCTAAAATAAAGGTAATATCAATTTTCGTCATAGTTTTGCTATTATGAACTTGTATTTTATAATTTAGTTGCGTCCATATACCAACCCAAATAATAACCGTTACAAAAACAGTTTTGTATTATAATAAACTATGAATATTTCTTGTTTTATTTAACTTCTTATTATAGAAAATATTAGTAACGATTGTTTTACTATAATAAAAGAACTAGGTAGTGTTATAAATAAATCAGAAAATAAAAAATAATAATACGATGTTTGCTAGTAACCGTTGTACGGTGTCGGGACGCCAGGCATTTTCAAAGCAAAACGGCTGCGAATTATATTACTAATGAACATACAACTGTGGAGTCGCCTAAAAGTCGGTTTTATTTTCTACATGCAACCCACTTTCTTATTTTCGTATTAAAAACATACTAAAACATAAAAAGTATATGATAGATATAACTATAAATAAATAAAATATATACTTATAATTTCAAATCTATAATCTTACGTACTAATATTTTTATGTAAAATACTAAATTAAGATAATTTTTATGCCTAACAAAAACATTTTAAAAAATTGACGAAAGACGACTACTATTTTTATGTAAAATAGTAAATTAAGTTAATTTTTGTCTTACAAAAACATTTAAAAAAAATTGACAAAGACGACTCCAAAGATTTTTTGTTCGTAAATTATTACATAACTATGAAATTTTATCAGTTTTTCAAACAATTTTTAATAACTCTAGAAAATCCTAAGAAATGTGTATTTATTTATTTTGGTTCTATATTTCGTGTAGTTTTTGACAAAACAGCTCATATGTATAAACATCAAACCGTTAAACTGTTATCAGCCTGTTATGTAACAGTGGAATTTTTACCTTTTTTTTTATTTTGAGATTTATAATGATCGGGCTACTTAATATACATGATTTTTTTACAAGAAACTCTTAATTAGGTACGGTTTAATATGAGACCACAAAAAATACATTTTATGTGGGTAATTAGGTCCAAAAAGGCTTTTGAACTCGCGTCACAATGAAATAACGCCATTCCCTTTAAACTATATTTTTTTGCAATTTTCTTAAGCAGAGGATATTGTGTCTAATTTATAATAATAAAATAACTTGTTTTTAATATAATTAGTCTATTTATAATGTGTCTAGCGTCTTAAATTGTTTTTTAAATGCTTTTCTCGACAACAAAGGTGTGATTTTACAAACTTGTGCGATATTCTTATTACAATAATTCCACTTGTTCATTTTTTTAGATTATATTAAATACTTATTAAAGCAAATTTTACGTAGATTCCGAATATACTAATATAAGCTAGTTCACTCATACGAATTTTCGTCGAAATCTGCATTTTAGCGCTGACCGGCAACCTAGGTCATACGTCAGATTTGAAGGGGGGCGCTTGACGTCACATGTCATTTATTGCTTGGGGCGCCCGAGAGGAACAAGTCAGGTCGGACAAGCGATAGCGCGATGTAGACCGACTCAAGCGACATCTATGCACTGCACGTTAACCAGATATATTCGAAGTTATGGTGGGAGATCATAGGAACCTTATCTCGTTAGAAATAAAGTTGAAATTCAAACTTGTTTTGAATAGCCGGCTGGCCAACTAAAGAACAATATTATTAATACGACTTGTCCGATGACAGTTCGAAGTAATTAAGGGCTATTTTTCTGTGACATTAACCCGCTATTTTGTAGCTTTCACCAATGAGGAGCCGTTATTAGATAATATCACGTGCATCATGAGACGAATGAATTTTTAAAAGTAGCTCGGCGGTACCTCTGCCGGCGCGTCCTTGGATGTAAAATCATGTTATTACGACTTACGTAAATAATAATTATTGTTCAACTATTCTTTTTTAAATTATATTGAGCAGTGAGTAGTGATAAATATAATTCGTCTTAAAGTTTAAACTAATACGTGTTTATGTAGTTATATGTGAATATTGAATGTGAGACTACTTAGTACTTGTGTTGTGTTTATTGTTTGTGATAAATCGTTTGAATAAATTGACTTTTACGGTAAGCGGAAAGTTGCATACGTATTTTAGCGAGCGATTTAAAGTTTATTTTTCGTATAACTTTGTCCTTAATGGTTCGATCCTTATGAAAACTTGCATACACAGTATTGTTAGGATAACAAATTCAGCACTTTAATTCGAGGTGCGCAACGTTAACTCGAGTAAGTTAACATACGTTGATATTGGTCGGACGGATACGATAAAATACGACTCCCAAAAAACTTGCACTTGCAATGGGTTTTTAAAACTTTTGAAAACGCCATTGCCATTTTGCAGTTACAATAATGTACGTAGGCGCCGTCGATATACCTCCTAGACTTTAGGATTTAATAAAAGATGTTAGCTCTAGTTAAAGCTTGTATTCCACCTCACTAAATTCCTAACTACCTACGTCCTAAATGATTAACGGCCGAACACTGTGGAATGATAGTTAAATTAACTGATGCGCAAGCATTGAGTTATAATGTACTACGTACTAGAGAAGCTATCTCAAACAAAAGATAGAGCGCGCACTTGATGACGGCGGGGTATGCGCGGGACAAGCGGGGGGTGTTATGTAAACATGGCCGCCGCCGCAGTGACGCGTTGCAATTGAAAAATTATAATTAAATTAAGCGTGTTTTAAAGATAATAAATGAACTTACTGGTAAAAAGTCACTCCTTGACTTTTACTTATGTTTCTGGAGTTGTTTGAACAGTATCTCAATGCACACGAAGGCATAATTTAAAAAACAAAACTTCACTCAAACGTGTCACGTTGCAGCAAGCGCTCGGCACAGACTAAGTGAGTTGGAGTGCGCGCGCTCTAACTCGAGTTACAAACAATCGATTTGAGGCGTCTTCTCTAGTACGTAGTACATTATAACTCAATGTGCGCAAGTCACATGCTGTCCTTGTCATTTCGGCTAGTAGAGACAGCGACGGCCTGTGAATAGGAGGTCTCTTAATTTTGATTAACGTTCTAGTATTCGGCCGTAAGCGACTAAATTCAGTAAAGTGAAATAGCATTCAGGAAGTCAGGATCCTAATTATTAGTATCTTAAATTGGAAGAAATGTAGCTACTGACTGACTAAATTCTAATTAGCTTTCTTTTTTGGGTCCTAATTAGGTCGTCTGAATTTAACGAGGTGGAATACGCGAAAAATTTAAAAAAAGTGACTAATAATGTTACAGTGGATTGTACAACCAAACTTACTAAGCCATGAACCTCTTGTTATATTTTATTACCTACAAGCAAATGGTTTCAATTAAATTAAATAAAAAGTAAGCAACGAATATTATAGGTTAAAATAAAATATAGCATGATGGTAGGAGACAGGATAAAATGAAACAACAGACTCGATAATATTTCGTATATTCAGATAATTAATTTACAACCATCATACTATATTCTACATTCAAGTTACTTCATATCCTAGCTTTTGTTTATTTGGTTTAGTTACTGGAATAAAATGTACTTTATGGCCTTTACAATACAGCGGGAAGATCTAACCAATTATTTAAATCCACATTTAAATTATTATACGTGCTGTTTATAATAATTTTATTCCACATAATAGTTCAAAGAATTGAATGCCCAACCTCCTATTTATTTACATACAGTAAATAAACTAACTTTATTTTAATTCTCGTAATTATTTATCTCCTTACTGTTTCACAATCGCTCATAATAGTCAAGATAGCTTATTCGGATGTTTTGTCGCTGCTAACTTTATATCGAGCTACAGAAAGAAACATGCAAATAAGTTATCTGACGATTATCAATATATTGTGAACACTCAACCTATTATAATTTACGCTTCATACAAGTTTGGGTTTTTTTCTTTCTCCCTACGTATTTGGTTTTGGTAACCGTAGGGCACGTCCATTTTGGTACCCTGAAAGTCCTTATTTAGGTACGGAGTGACTTGACTGCCTGTCGGTTCACTCAATAATATCATCGTACACACTACAGCGGTGAACACAAAACCGGTGACGAACGCCGCTTTGTTATTCTGATATGTATCTAACAGACTATCGAATAAAGTCCATTTCGACTTCGACGTATCCTCAGACTCGCGGTTCGCGTGGTGTATATTTTCGCTATCGGTTGCGCTCGTATTTTTTGTTTTGGTTGTTTTGGGTTCGTCTGCAAAATAAATTTTGAATAAACTTCGTTTTCTTTTAACATTGTTTTGCCACAACGCATCACAGGATTATAACTATAATAAAAACTACTAAACTATAACTTAACTATATTATATTTACGTTAATAATGCAATGAGCCATCAGTGCAAATGTCAGATTCACGAATCGAAGTAAGCTCGCTTCATTCTTAACGCAGATATAGTATATCACAATGACCTGACGAATCTAGTCTCAATATAACCTAACTAGAATTTAATACTAGTAAAAAGCATGACGTGTATAGAGTACATGTAGCAGAAGTAAAATTTTATTCATCATTTAAAATCCAAAAACTCTCATTGTGCCTTAAGAACATCACTTCATAAAATAATAGAAAAATTAAAATGCCTTTAACTATAGAAGGTTAAATTGTTATGTAAGAAGAATAAGCAGCTTGGAATTCCGGTTGCGAACTGCCAAGCAAAACACGTACTCTCTTAAGTCTCCGTAAATTTTAGAAAAAATAGTGCTAAAAATCCTGTGTTTTGTCGAAAAAAGTGAAACCAAGAAAGAAGAAATCCAATATATCGAATAATCAACAGAAAACAGTGAGAAAAATAGTGATTTGCCGCGTAAATTCAGTGAAATAAGACAGTCGTTTAGATATACATAATAACTATCTATATGATAAAACGCTCACTCAAGCGAAAGAGCGTATATTAAATAGTGTTACTGCGCAAAAAAAAAAAAAAAAAAACAATAGACAACTCGATAAAGCGCACCTCAGACGGTCGAACGGGCTCACTGAACCACTTTCGAAAGAGGAAGCAGAAGACTGAAGACTATCAAGTGTCAAACGAAAAATGAATACGGAGTTTACTACTATAGGTAAACCGCCGTAAGCTTGACCCTCCGGATGGTCTGCGGGACGCGGGGCGGGAGCGCGCTCAACCAATTAACTAGTCTGCCGCTGCCTGCCGGCAGTGACTGACGTGAACGCTAGTCCGCTCGTGATATTTTTCCAGCGACTGCTACACACGATAATATTCATCTTGCGACATGGATCAGGATAACCTACCTACTCTGCGTAATAAAAAATTAAATAGACAGGAAAGAACATGTGATTAAAATAGAAGATGAATATATGCAAAAAGACAATTTAATAGACAAGACCTACGATATGTATAGACCATTTATTATCGAACTATCGCAAGATACATCATCGGAATCTTCAAACGAAGAAAGTTCATGTGATGAATAAAGTTCGGATTAATAATAATATGTACTTATATATTTTTCTAATTCCTACTATTATATTATTAAATAAAAATAATAAAGACCATTGTTTATTAATATTAGTTTAATATTAGTTTTAATAAATGTAAAATAAACTTTAAAAATACTGTAACTAAAAATAAATATATTGTTAAAAATACCATAGGTGCCTTTAATCTTAAGGTTAGTTAAATCTCAAGATACTAGTCATTACGTCGTATCGTGTATAGCCGATCGCATCACCCGCCCCGCACCCCGCAAACCATCAGGAAGATCAAGCTTACGGCGGTTTACCTATAGCTAAAATGGAGGAACAAATAAAATAAAAAAACAGTAAAAATCACCGAAAATGTCGCAAGAACCCTTGTCTTGACTACTGATGAAAATCTTCAACCTCTTTTGAACGAAAATCAAGAACTAAAGTCAGAGATAACGTCTTTAAAATTAAAAATTCAAAACGTGGAAAGAGATCTAAGGAAAAACAACATAATACTACATGGGTTGAAAGAAACGGAAAAGGAACCAACAGGCCTTCTTGATCTAGTACTAGTACAACTCTAAACAGTGTATATGAAAGAGCAGGCAGTGAGAAATTGGATAGACTAGATCGACTAGGAAAAATAGCTCAAGACAAAACATGACCAATCCTTATCTCGGTTACTCTCACATGGAGAAGTGAGCTATTTAAAAACATGAAATGCTTCCCACATACGATATATTATATCACTGAAGAGTTCCCAAAAGAGGTAATGAACAAAAGGAAAGAACTCGAAATTCTACAACAAGGAGAGATCACAAATTGAAAACAAGCCTACATTCGGTACGATAAACTGATTGTAAATGAATCAAATGAGAATTTGCGAGAAAAAAGGAAGCGCGAAAATACAGTGTCACTTAAAGATGCACGGAAAGAAATGAGGCCATAAGAGATGAGTACAAGAGGATAAATAGGATAAATGTGAAGGGTTATCTATCCAGAACTACAACCCAACCCATAGATACAACGTCAAAAACTTACAACCTCCTCCAACCGGAAGACAAGACAAACAAACAAACTAAACAAAAAGTCAACAAAACTTCCTCCACCACGACTAGTCACGCGGAAAAAACGAAAGATTACTACCCTCCAAACAAAAGAAAAGACCACAGGATACCGAAAAATAAGGCTACAGATTATCTCAACTATTATATCAACACGCTGAATACAATAACATTCAAAACATACGAGAGCTTGCAGGGATTGTTATTAGCTATTAACATATAAAGTGGAAAATAATAGGCTTAAGTGAAGTGAGAAGAATGGGAGAGCGCATAGAAGAGTATGAGGACTTTATACTGCACTACAAAGGGGAAACAAAGGAAGACATGGAGTAGGTTTCATAATCAAAAAACACTGCAAAAACTATTTTGAAGGGATTGTGGCTGTCTCCGAAATAATAACAGTGCTGAATCTTAATTTCCGCTCATATAAAGAGAAAATAACTATTATACAAATCTACTCACCAACAGATACAGCCAAGAAATCAGAAATAGACACATTTTACAAAGATATCAACTTAACTATTCAGAAACATGCTCATCAAAATCTAGTGATAATGGGGGACTTCAACGCGTAGACGGAAGAGTGAGAACCACAACATAGGACCCTAGACCATGAGTAATCGGAACAGAAATGGAAACAAATTATATCCAATGCAACAGGCATGAAACATTTGCCGATTGTGGTACAATAAGCACCTTGAATTTTAATACCAACCATCGAATGGTGAGAGCTAAAATTAAACTCATCCCCACAAAAAAGTCAAAACAGGCAATAAGTGCTACACCCAAGACGTGAGATGACGTGACGTTTGAAACAAGTGACAACTATAATCCAACAACAATTAGAAACAAAATCAACACAGACAAACCAACCAGAACTACAATCGAGATATGATGAACTTCAAAACATACTATGCCAAAAAATACCTGAAAAAACTAATACAAAAACTAGAAAAAAGGAAACGAGACTCGTTACTCAAGTACGCTGTCATTGCAGTCAAACTGTTACTTGAGACGCGGTTTCGTGGGTACAGTCAAACATTGACTTGAGAACGACTTGCTTGGGAATTGGAATACAGTACATTATTATTTGTGGTGTTTTTGGGTGTGTTACAATTATGTAAATTAAAATCTAAATATTTATGATTAAACAAACTCAGAATTTAGACTACATACTCAACACAAACTAAAGTTATAAAAAAAGATGCTATATTGATACATGATTGATACTTATTCTTTTTTTGTGGTAATCGCGGTTGCAAAGGTTTTGCACCATTCTGCCAGTGTCGAATTTGTAGAAATATTTTTGATTTTATTTAAATATATTTATTTATATTAAACGAATTACCTATTTGATTTATATTAATTGACTTGATTTGACACTTGACAGCAGAACTTTTTTTCGCTGCCCAAAACACAATCCTCAATATATGATCCCTCCCTCCTACAATTCCTCGCCCTATCAATCTTAAATCTGTTCTGTGTTTTGTAAATACTCCTTTTACTGAAACTTTATGTACATACTTTGGTACTGGCCCTAAAATTGTCTGTTCTAGGTTTTAGATTATTCAACAGACTTCCTCCTGTACACCGTGCCCTTGTTTATTCATAAAACCCACACATAAGGCAGAGTTTTCGTCAACACAACACATTGGCGAATCACTAAGGAGCCACTTTAAAGAACAAGAAGAAGAAGAACTTTTTCCGAATGGCAATAATACGCATTCCGTTTTACGTAGCTGTTAAAAAAATATGGATATTATTATGCTAGACAATAATAAATATTACTATATACGTAAAAATTAATGAAAATCAGTTTTTTCAATATAAAGAATACAGACTAAACTTTTTTTGGTATTTATATTATTAAATTTTTTTTTTTTAAATATTGAAGGAATGTATAATCAATAAATCCATTCTTTGTAGAAGCGTAAACGAAACGTAATTTTATTCGTTCTTTGTCGTGTAGATGACGCTTAAAAGTTGAGTAAGTGATCTCAATAACGTTATCAACTGAGACGGTCTTGAGATCATACTTCTACATACGTCAGCAAAAGTTAAACTAGAAAGAGAGGGAGAGCCCATTAACATTGGAAGGGGGGTGAGGCAGGCCCTCTCTCGCCAAAGCTCTTTACAGCAGCACTAGAAGACGTCTTCAGACAAATTGATTTGATAGACCAAGGCTTTAAAATTAACCTTACAAACTTAAGATTGCTTTTTTGAATGACATAATCCTGTTCGCAAAGTCAGCTTAGGAACTACAAGGAATGCTTTCAGATCTAAATATACACAGTAAACGGATTGGCCTCAATATGAATATCAAATATAAAATAATGAAACAATAAAAGTAGCCAACATTATTAAAGAATATGTAGAAAAATATACATATCTAGGCCAAATTAGCACTACAGGTAGCATATCCAGCAAAGAGATCGAGACGCGAATAGGGCATCCATGGAACAAATATTGGTCATATAAAGCGATAATGAAGAACAAGCAATTTAGCATATCTCTCAAAAGAAAGCTATTCAACACCAGCATCCTCCCAATTTTGACTTATGGATGCCAGACATGGGCACTGACAAAATCCGAGCAGGCTAAACTTCAAACATGCCAACGGACCACGGAGAGGAGCATAATGGGAAAAAGAAGGCAAGACAGGGTAAGGCACACCTTAATATGAAAAGCTACTAAGGCCCATGATGTCGTCACTAAACTGAGAACTCTGAAGTGTAAATGGGCTGGCCACACAATAAGAGGCAATGAAAAATGGAGCCAGGCTGTAACCTCTGTACCCTAGAGACGGAAAGAGAAACCACTGAAAAGATGGGAGGATGATATAGTAAAGCTGGTCGGTAAAACCGGGACAAGGCTCGCAAGAGATAAGAGAGAAATGGAGAGGTTTAAAGGAGGGCTTTGCCAAAGGGCACACAGAAAATCAAAAACAAAAATAATAATTAACAAAAGTTAAAACAAAGATGTTCTGAAAGAGGCTATAAACAAAATAAAAATAAATAAGTAGCTTATAACAGATGGCGTTATATCCAAAAAGTGACGGGAACTTGAAATTTTACTCTCAATGCTGCTAAAATTTTCACTTCAAAAATATGTTTATTATTAAATCTTACCATTTCTATCATACGAGACACCTTGTATTTGGCCCGGTGTGTCATCTTCAGTCTCTGCGTACGCGTACATTAGAGCCTTCTGTTTCGCAGTCAAAGCTTTTGGTACCTGAAACATCAAATATTTTCTACTCAAACTACTAGCTTTGCCTATTGCTTGTGACTTCATTTGTGTAGAACATTTGCCTTTCTTTAACACAGGAACTTTAACTTATTTGCCAAATAAAACATAGTCTATTATGAATATTCTGCATTTTAATTCCAAACGGGAGAGAGCTGGGGGAAGCGAGGGAGCAACGACAAAATCTCATGCATCGTAGCTTTTCTTATTGTCCTGGAAAAGATGATATGGTATCTTATAGATACCATCTCAACTTTTCCAAGAATCTTGGCACCACTTGAAGGACTGTGTCGCGCTTTACCACCTCGGCTCTCTCGTGCTTTTGTGGCGAATAATAAAGCAAGCACATAATTACAGACAAACATCCGTTATTTTTTTATATTGTTTATTACCTGTATCTTTATATGCACATAGTGATCACCGTAACCATGCTGGCTGACCCTTTTCATGCCTTTCTTGGAGAGACGGATTGTGCTGTGGGATGACGTGCCTGGTAATATCTACAAAAAATAAGTTTTTTTTTTTATAAAATTCCATCTAATGTGGATGAAATTCAGTATACTCATTACTCACGTAAATAAAATATAGTAATCATAAAAGCCAGTAAACAGTTTGAATAGAAAATGTGCATTATTTGTACTACATAATATACTCTAAGGCTACGTTCCCACGAGCATTTTTAGTGGTCGCAACAGAAAAAACAGCATTGTAAATAGCACTGTGAACAATAAACAATAGAGCTGAAAATCGTGTAGATGAGTGTAGATCGAGAGTGCAAATCTGACATTTGACACTTGAGACTTCGATTTTCAGCTCTATTGTTTTGGGCAGAGTTCTATTTACAGTGCAGTATCTTCTCTCGCGACCACAAAAAACGAATGGGTGGGTACGAGGGCATACATTCAACTACTTGTTAAACCATTCTTTCCAGTTGTCAAGAAAAAGTTGTGTTTTTAATAATATTTCCCTACCTGTAATGTATGATCTTCATAGATTCCCTGTATTCTAACTGTGCCACCTAGTAATGCTTGAGATACAGAGATCTGAAAAAATTAAGGTATAAAACATTAGGATTTTATAAATTTCAAAACATAAAAAAGGGTTACAAAAATAACTTCCTTTTCTGCTATCAGTGTCTAAAATTGTTTGCCAAATGAATCATAGTAAAAATAAATCTAAGATGTGGAACTTACAGTGCAATCAGTGTGTACATCAGCACCGTCCCGTCGGAAGTAATTTGATGCTTCCACTCTGAATGTAATGAAGACCTCGTTATTTCCAACAGCCATCCGCACTGTCTGACCATCCTCAACTCCAGCAGGCACGGGCACTGTCACTTTTTTACGTTGGACCTATAATATTCATAAATAACATATTGGTGTGAAATTTATTAGGTGAAAAAGTATATTGTACAAGTATAAAATAGATTATGGTTGATCAATTGTTTATAGGTTTGAAATAATAAATAAATAAATAATAATAATTTTATACAAGAGTAAATGTAGCATACCTTATGTAATAAAAATTGATGTTAGTTAGCGATTCAAAATAAACTTTATTAAAAAGTTTCATTAGTTCGGATTTCAAGCTACACCGTGCCCTTGCAATGAAACATTTATCTTTTTGTAGGGTAAATAAAGTTCAATTTTAAATTGCTATCTTAAAAATGCCGCGTCTCAGTGTAAGCTGACCCTTACACTTTTACTAATAGGGTCTCTTAAAATATTTCTCTGGATTGTATTTTAATACTGAAGCAAAACAATAACCTTGAACGATACTAAGAGGAAATGTCAATAAGAATCACATCAACATCTTATTAGAGTTAGTATTTCACATAGGTTGACTAATAAATTCTACACATACCGATGATCCCTTTCCTTCACACTCAACACAGGGGAATTTGATTAACATCCTAGTACCATGGCAATGTCTGCAAGTAGAACGCATCACAAATGGACCTAAAAAAACAAAGAATTCATTTTTCATATGTCTTTGATTAAACCTAAATTAAAAAATATTTAGTCATATCATATAGGTATAAGAATGAAAACATGATAAAGTTATAAAATTAGTTTTAAAAAAGATTCATATGCCCTGGAGGTCTAAAATGGTCACATTAAGGAAATCATACTATGTATTGAAGAAGTTGCTCTTAGTATGCTTGCATACGGACAACATAGAACAATTCAACATTTCAATTACCTCTTGAAAATGTTTCCATGCCTGTACCATTACAATAGGTGCATTTGATAGCCTTTGTACCGAGCTCGCACCGAGACCCCTGGCATTTTGGACAGATGTCCACAACATTCAGATTTATATCTTTATTCACTCCTCGGGCAGCTTCAGTGAACCGAAGATTTACAATTACCTACAGGCAAATTCACAAGTCAGTTGGTATGATCATTTGATTTATATATTACACATATTTATATTATTAACTGTTACTAATAAAAATTATTTACACAAACCTATTGTGTATGTAACATTTAATGTTGCTGACTTTGTCTGATACGTTGGAAAAGTCACTTCACAGACATAGCTCATCTGTTCACTGTTTTGTTAATATTAATTACTAGTAAGGGGGTAAGGCTATAAGATTTTTGTATTATATTGTGATAAAATATTCTAAGCCATGATTATACATAGAGAAATTAAAAAAAAAATTGCTTGTCTTGAAATTATGCGAGTGAAAGATGCATTAAAAAAACTCTATATTATACACTCACTTCCTGAGCTGCACCATAACCAAACTGACTTTCAGCAAAATCACTGAAACTTTCACTTTTGAAACCAGCATCTCCAAATATTTTCCGGAACAGCTCCTCTGGGTCTATAGTTGATTTGTATTGCCATTGGTGTGTGAAGCCATCATTTCCTGTAGGTCCGCCACCCATGCCCATTTGTTCTGAAGTTGTTCCAAATGTGTCATATTGTTTACGTTTTCCCTCATCTGACAGAATCTAAAAATTAAGTTTTAATAAACATTTGTTTGACATAATGTATATTTTAAGACTAGAATGTTTTTTTAATTACAAATACTAACCTCATATGCTTCGGACACTTCTTGAAACTTTTTCGAAGCTTCTGGATCAGATTGATTAGCATCAGGATGATACTTCTTGGCTAACTGGTAATATGCCTTTTTAATATCCTTTGCAGATGCATTTCTAGGCACGCCGAGTACTTTATAGTAGTCAACACGAGCATTAAAATAGCTAGTCGTGTGTATGAATCGGTGTTTTGAACCGACTTCGTTATCTGAAAAAATTTGAGGTTATGTTTTATGTTCACTTAACTATATGTTTGACTCAACTCATTGTTAATTATTAGAGTAGAACTAATACAGTTTTAAGATAGTAAATAGTACGTATTATTACGAAATATTAGCACCAGTGATGTAATGTAATCGCAACTTACATTTTACATTTTTTGGACCGTGCGGTGCCACTGATAGGCAGGGCCCGTTTAAAAAACTATTACAACTGTTACATTTGTGCACGAATCTACTTGCAATTTTAGTTAAATTTGTTTTAAAGGCGGCGTTAATTGTTTTTTTATTGATAAAACCCAATATACTCCGAGCAGGAGCCATTTTTTTACAAAATTGGAATATGAAGTTATGAATGACAAGTGACAGTGACCAGTGTTGCCAACTCTGTTTTTGCGAATAGCGAAAGTACTCAAAACTACAAAAATTTAAAGACCCAAAAACTACTAAAAGTGATCCGAAAACCACTAAAGCTATTTAACATGAAAATCCTAAAAAAAAATTCTACATTTTCGGTTGTAAATCTGATAATGCTATATAATTTGTGCCACATATTACGTATCAAATGCCAGTTTCACGCGACCGGGCGCTGGATACGATGTGTTATCAAGATTCGCGGCCTTGAAAAGGACTTGTAGGACTATATGCTCCGGTATTGTATTAGCGCAAAGTTCTATTTTCAATGCTCAGATTCTTCTACGACCTGGATTCCAGATTATATAGTCCCAGCCTAAAGTACTTTACAGTGTTATGGCTGGAGGCTGTTTCCATTTAAAAAAAACTAACAACTTACTAAAGCATGTAAAAACTAGAGGTGTAAAATAACGAAAAAAAGCGTACCCGTATGCATTCGTTACTATAACAATTAGTACTCGTTACTATAGTATCGTTACGTTACTCGTTACTTCTGATACCTCATAACATGCTATGTTATGTTAGAGCAACGAATAAAGTCTAGTAAAAAAGGTAAAGGTACATAAGTTGTTAATATAGAGGAGTCGAGAAAAATTGAATCGATCAAGAAGATAAGAAGGAGAGCGAGGATTATGCAAAATGTTGTAAATTAGACAGAGAATATGGTAGTTGCGCCGAAGGCGGATAGGGATCTCCTTGAGTTTCGATCGAAAGGCTGAAATATGGTCGAACTTTTTTAGACCAAACACAAAACTAATACAGTTCCAGTTTCGTTAACACTTCCTCGGTAGCATCCAAGTAGCAGGAGTTGGCACAGTCAAGGTTAGGGAATCTGACTAGATAAGAAAAATGTTGGTGTTTATGGGCAAAAAGTTTTGGAGGCACTTCAACGTGTGCAGCGAGTGGTGTACTTTTCTGCTTACTTCACTTACCTGACGTATCCAGGAGCGTTTGCCGTCTAGAATTATACCCAAGTTTTTAGCAGAGTCTGTGTAATTAATAATAGTACCAATAGTACCATCATATATACCTAACTCTAGGTACATTATCTAAGCGTTGCGTCATGTATCTGCTACCTATGATCATAGCTTGCGATTTGCTAGGATTGATCAACAGACCAAAAGGTTTTGCCCAGTTTGCTATTGAATTTATTTCATGAATATATGAATGACGATAGATCTGCAGGTCGTATGCGTTAAGGTGGAAGTTAGATGTGATTATTAAGGTGATTTATAAAAATTGTGAAGTGAAGGGGAGAAAGAACACCACCCTGGGGTACCTCCGCATCGAGGTCACACCAATCTGAGGAGGCTCTGATAAGGCATCAGAGCGAACACGCTGCGAATGTCCCCGAAGATATGACTCAAATCAGTTTATCACCGAGGAGGATATGTTATGGGAGCGAAGGACAGAAAGGAAGATGTCAAAGTCTACAGAATTAAAAGCACTACTAAAGTCGAGTAGCACTAGAATTGAGACACATTTATTTTGAAAGGCTAGGCGTATATCACCGGACGACATCATCATCCGATACGGAAACCGGATTGAAAAGGTGAAAGCAACTTATTAGAGGTTAAAAAGTTAGAAAGCTGCATGTGAACAATGTGTTCAAGTACTTTGGAAAAGTATGGTAATATGGAGATAAAGATGAGGGATTAGAGGTTTTGGGTAGTGGAATAACATTAGCACGTTTCCGTGCTGAAGGAAAGCAACTCGTTGCCAAGGAACAATTGAAGACATGAGTGAGAACTGGCAAGAGTTCAGGAAGGGCGAGGGATATCATAAGGGGACTAAGGCTATCATTGCCCACAGCAGTTATAGCCTTGATATATCTGTTAACATCGTCCTCAGTAACAGGATCGAATGAAAACGAGGTACAAGAAGGGAGGGAAGAGGAAGAGAGATGGGAAATCGTGCGCGCTTTTGTTACCTGGTCAACGATTACAGGTGGACGAGAGAAGTAAGCGTTGAGCGCATTTAGGTCCACAGTACTGTCAGAACTGACTGAAGACTTTTCTATGCCAAGTCGAAAGAAATTTCCAAAGCTGTGAGGGATTAAAATGGACTATAGAATGTGTATGTGGCGTCTTTTAGCATCTCTACACAGACGACTGCAACGATTCCGGAGATACTTATACTTCGCAAAATTTTCGTCCGTTGGCCGTTTCCTTTATAGACACAAGGCTCGGTTATGCTTTGCCATCATAATTACGATGTCTTGCAAGAGCCAGGCTGCCCCCAAGGGGGTAAAATAGGGGATAAAAGTTTGTATGAAACTTTTTATTCCTTGGACTTAATAGGTCTTTACCTATGAAATTGCCGTTCTGCAGTACTGGCCATTTCAAATCAAAATAATTGTTGTTTGGCTAAGAATTCTAATTTCAAATTAATTTTATTTTAAAAACATGGAATTCTTTTTCCAAAAGTAGATATTTGTTTATTGATTAGTGTTACATTTTCATCGCATTTCAATCTTTTTCGTCATCATGGATACGTTAAAAATTCGAGTATTATGGAATATGAGTACCGTCGTGGCAGCAACGCGGCACAAGCGGCACGCAACATCAACGACGCTTACGGAGCTAACACTAAAAACCAACGCACCACCTGTTATTGGTTTGCTCGCTTCCGTTCTGGAAATTTTGACCTGAAAAATGAACCTCGCGGTCGTCCGAAGACTTTGGTCAACAATGACGAATTAAAGGCGATTGTGGAAGCTGATACACAATCTACGGCTGAATAAGCAGCTGCTTTCGACGTTAGCGTCAAAACAATATTGGTCCATTTGCGTCAAATTGGCAAGGTAAAAAAGCTTGACAAATGGGTGCCCCACGAACTCAATGATCGTCAGCGCGAAGTACGCGTCGAGACGTGCCTTGCACTGCTCAACACACAAATGAAGGAATTTAGAACTGATTTGCGATGAAAAATGGATTCTGATTAATAACCGCAAGCGCTCATAAAGTTGGTTGGATCCTGGTTCAGCACCTAAACAATGCCCTAAACCAGGGGTCTCCAAACTACGGCCCGCGGACAGATTTTGTCCGGCCCGCGGAGAGCTAGCATACTTGAAAACTCATTTTAGAGAACATATTTTTTATAGCAAATTAAATTTAGTTTACTGAAGTATTCTAATTTTATGTTGAATAATTATTAATATGACATCTACATTGATATGGTCATGGGCTAACTACTCATAACATTGTTGTAGGCTTATTGTTATTGTTTTTGTGATAAGTTGGATAAAGAAACACAGAATTGTAATGAGTAAAGACATGTATAATATGCAGAAAATTTAACTTCAGTATATAATAACTAACAAATTATTGAAATGAATCCAACTAACATTTTATACATTTTAAATAAAAACATAACTTATAACAAGCATAATGACATATGAAATACTAATGAGATTTATGTAATTGAGATTTTCCACTGACAATAGTTTGTAGTTGTGGACTAATTTTACTTGTACCAATTATTAAAAGAGATTTAAGATGCTCATCAGTTAATTTAGATCTGTAAACATTTTTTGTGTACTTCATTTTGGAGAAGGTCTTCTCACACAAATAAGCAGTACCAAAAACAGAAAACAGCCCACGAGCATTATGCAAATTATAAAATTGTGTCAGTGGAAGACCCTTAGAAGACCCCGAAGAGGGCGATGCTTTTCATTCAAAAAAATTCGATCACTGCTCGAAGTTCAAAAAAGCGCTGAAGGACTTTCCCACAACTAAGCCAACGTACAGTATGATAAGGTAAGTCATTTTCTCCAATCTCTTCAATAAACTGTCGGAATTGTCGGTGATTCAGTCCAAAAGATCTGATAAAATTAACAGTTGATATGACTGGTTTCAGAACTTCAGACATATCCAAACATTTTCCGCACAAAGACTGTTGATGAATGATACAATGTAAGACTAATGGTTTTGAACTACCGTCATTTTCTACAGCCTTTAACACAAGAGCGACCACTCCTTTATCTTTCCCACTCATATTTTTGCCTCCATCAATTGTAATACATTTCAAGTTTTTCCATCGAAGGTTCTTTTGATTAATGGCCATTTCAACTCCTTTAAAAATATCTGTACCAGTAGTTGTGCCATGAATACTATACATATCAAGAAGTTCTTCATGCACTTCATAGCTTTTATCTATTCCTCGAATATAAATCAACACCTGAGCAGTATCTGACACATCCGTTGACTCATCCAAGGCCAAAGAAAACCACTCAACATGTCCATTTTTGTCGAACAGTTGAGAGGATATATTTTCAGCGATGTTTTCTACCCTTCGAGCCACAGTGTTTGCTGACATACTGACAGTTTTTAATAAATTTACCTTTTCAGGGCACATTTCTTCGGCTACTGTAATTATGCATTCTTTGATCATTTCTCCATCGGTGAATGGTTTTCCACGTTTTGCAATTTCAAGAGCCACACGGAAGCTGGCACGAGTTGCAGCCTCTTGTTCAGTTTTGAGTTTTGTAAATGAAGATTGCTGCGATTTCAATCAGCGCTTCATATCTTCGAATTTTTCTGTCCGCAAATTTCCTGTATATTTTGAGTAATTTTGAAAATGTTTTGTTTCATAATGACGTTTAATGTTATATTCCTTGAGAACGGCTATGCTTTCATTGCAAATCAAACATAGCGCCTTTTTACTGGACTCAATTACGAAATACTGAATGTTCCACTGATCTTTGAATTTTATGCATTCACTATCAATTTTTCGCTTCTTTTCCATACTACTAAATCACACACAAAAGCAACAATTCAAATCAAAATACTGTTACAAAGATGTCTTAAACTTAAACACGCACAAACACGTTTTAAGGAGGTACGCACTATTTTATTTCACTACAGTGTCATAGGAACTGACTTGTGGTTGCGCCACTAGCCTTCTTATATATTCCAATTACTGCCATCTAGAAGTGAGTGGAAGACACCAGAACTTTCTCGAACCAACGAGATTATTCTGTACGTAATATTAGCGCCATCTGTTAGCGATATAAGGTACTACCAATTTCCGCTTGTGTCCACCAGATTTCGTGTCACGTTACTCCTCATGGCTCGTACTCTACGACTAATCTAGAAATTACAGATAATGACAGGAAAATTAATAATATGCAGTGTTGCCGTTTTGCGGACTTTAGTCCGATTTGCAGCCTTTTTTAAACGTTGCGTACTTTTTCGGACTTTTTTTTTCATCAGTGGGCTATTTCACTTTTTACCACCGGCAACAATGATAATATGGTTTTGGCCCTCGGAACTTACTGGTGTAATCTGTATGGCCCTAAGGCTGGAAAGTTTGGAGAACCCCTGCCCTAAACGAAAACTTACCCCTAGAAAAGTGATGGTCACTGTTTGGTGGTCTAGCGCCGGTGTGATTCATCACAGCTTCTTACCAAACGGGGTGAGGAATACTGCAGATGTGTACTGTAAAGAACTGAATACAATGGTGGAGAAGCTGGCACATCTCCAACCAGCATTGGTCAATCGCTCGTCTCCGCTGCTCCTGCACGACAACGCGCGACCTCATACTGCACAGCAGACGGTCTCCAAGTTGCAAAAACTAGGGTTGGAAGCTCTCTGTCATCCGCCCTACTCACCAGACCTTGCGCCTACAGACTACTACTTTTTCCAGAATTTGGATAACTTCTTGGCGGGAAAAATTGGGATGAAAGTTTTAAATTACTGTAAATATATTGTTTAAAACTCAATTTCACGCGGGCGACGCCGCGGGCATTTGTGCTGGTTTATTTATAATATAAATAATTTATAATTTTTATACAAAAAAACTAAACAATTTTTAATTAATAGTAGGATAATTATAAATTTTCAATTATGGCAACACTCAAAGCCAGGCAACGGTAGGCAAGATGATTTACAAACAAAAAAATGAGCTGTGCTAAAACACAAAATACGATTTTAATAAAGAAAACTTTAAACTATTAATTAGTAATTGTGTAGAAGAATAATAAGAATATTTAAAAAAGTATAATAATGGCGGCATCGAGCATACGGGATCAAAAAATCGAACAGCAAGTGAGTGGAACTCAATGATTTTTCTTTAAAATTATTTTATGAACTATTACTATTAAATAAAACTTATGTTTTAGCGTCAATTAATGGAGCAAAAAATGAAACAAAAAAGACAAAATTTGGGTATGGTGCAAGCAAACGATTTGAGAGTTGGTTCTGCTAAACGACCCATCTCTGGAAGTCGCTCTCGAGAACTACACGGTAATATTAAACAAAGTTCATAGAATGATCTTGTTTTAAATTTTATTTTTATTCATCTGCATGTTTGTACACTATTTTTGTTACGCATTTAACTTTTTTATCAGGCTACGATGGTCCAATGCAATTTCTTATGTCGCCTGTTAACCCTGATCAAGTTATACCACTGCAAACTAATAGGATATCAACATATGATGGTAAGTTCAAAAGGTTCATCAATTTGCTCATACATTTTATTTTGCTTTTCATGTTTTGTTATTGAAATATTTTTCGCATAGGAAATGACCATTGTCTTTAAATGTGCTAATTGTATCAAGTAATACAGGAAAAGTTAAAATAAGCAGACATAAAACAGAATCGTGACAAATATAACTAAAACTTTTTATGTTTAAATCTTTGTATATCTTGTGGGAATACTCGATCTCAAAGCTGGTTTAAATAAATAAAATAAAAGAGATTGTTATGTAATAAAAAGATAAGATGGCCAATATTGTAATTGATACCCAAATTGACAAACTATGTTGTGTATTACAGAACTAGGTAATCAGATTGAAGTGCTGACTGTAGGTGTTGATACTGATGAAAATAGCGGTGAAGAGGAGGGTGAGAGTGTGCCGGTGTGTAGCGTAGCACGCGACGCTAGTACTGATGATGTATGTGCTGATGCTGCAGTAGCGCCTATGGGTAGACCACCACGTGATCTATCTCCAAGTCAGGTATGTTCTCATTATTATGTGAAGCTAAAACGTACAGTACAGTTTTACAAGAATTGTGCCATGTTAGGTGTATAAATTTTGGCCACAAAGGTGTGCAGAAAGCTAACATTATTTCAAATAAACCTTAGCAATACATCAAATTAATTAAAATAACAACAACACACAATACCTTAGATTATTAACACACACTACCATGCATTTGATAGATATCATTTTGTTACACATTGATATTTGTCAATCTGTCACAACATTAAGGCCCTTATTAATAAAGCGTTCTTATCTCTAAGACAATTCTCAAGAAAGTACTTAAGATGTTGTTTTAATTAATAGACCTTACTTAATTACATCTGTAGGTACGGCGTATCAAGTGAGTGTGAACGTATTAATAAACGAGACTCGTTACTCAAGTACGCTGTCATTGCTGTCAAACTGTTACTTGAGACGCGGTTTCGTGGGTACAGTCAAACCTTAACTTGAGAACGGCTTGCTTGGAAATTGGGATATAGTACATTATTATTTGTGGTGTTTTTGGGTATGTTACAATTATGTAAATTAAAATCTAAATACTTATGATTAAACAAACTCAGAATTTACACTACATACTCAACACAAAATAAAGTTATAAAAAAGACGCTTTACTTATTCTTTTTTTTTTTGGTAATCGCAAAATTGGCAAAGGTTTTGCACCATTTTGACAATGTCGAGTATTTGTAGAAATATTTTCGATTTTATTTATATATTTATATTATACGAATGTATAAAATTAATTAATATTAATAAATATATTACTTAATTTATAAACATTATACTACCTACCTATTTAATTTTTATTAATTGACTTGATTTGACACTTTTTTCCCGCGGCCCAAAAAACAATCCTCATTAAATGATCCCTCCCTCCTACAATTCCTCGCCCTATCAACCTTAAATCTGTTCTGTGTTTTGTAAATACTCCTTTTACTGAAACTTTATGTACATACTGTGGTACTGGCCCTAAATGTTTGTGTCTGTTCTAGGTTTTAGATTATTCAATAGACTTCCTCCTGTACACCGTGCCCTTGTTTATTCATGAAACCCACTCATAAGGCAGAGTTTTCGTCAACACAACACATTGGCGAATCACTAAGGAGCCACTTTAAAGAATAAGAAGAAGAATAAGTTTTTTTTTCGAATGGCAATCATCCGCATTCCGTTTTACGTAGTTTTCAAAAAAATATGGATATTATTATGCTATAATAATATCCATATTTTTTTTAAATATTAATATCTACGTAAAAATTAATGAAAATCTTTTTTTTGGTATTTATATTATGAAATATTACATTTTTAAAATGAAATATTAAGGAATGTATAATCAATAGATCCGTTCTTTGTAGAAGTGTAAACGAAACGTTATTTTATTCGTTCTTTGTCGTGTAGATGACGCTTAAATGTTGAGTAAGTGATCTCAATAATGTTATCAACTGAGACGGTCTTGAGATCATACTATGAATTAAAGACCACCTTGAGAAGCTAATCGTTACTTGAGACTGTCTCAGCCAAGAAAGTTCTTAAGAACTAGCTTTAGAACGGTTTATTAATACGGGCCTTAAGGTGGGACCTCACTAGACATAAAAGTACGAAATTGTATGAGATATAACGTCAGCATACAGTGTAACTACGTGCTGCGGCACTCCATTGAGGTATTACTAGTAGGGACGCGCCGCGTCGCGTCGCTCCACTGCCGCCTAGTGCGATCTTACTTTTACATTTAATTTTCTGTCTGAGAAACAAAAGAACCATAAAAGGTTTAAAAAAAAAAGAATCATATGGGATAATTTCGACCACACTCACTTGCTGATCACTCATTATTACTATTAAGCTAATATGTGGGTTTAAAATGTCTTTGCTGAATTTAGATATACACTAGCTTTTCCCGTGGTTCCGCCCGAGTAAATATAGTATCGGGTATCCCCGTGCGATCTACTACCGTGGGAGGACTATCAAAACTAAAAGCGTTGGTATAATAAATACTAGCTTTTGCCCGCGGCACCTCGTAAATACAGTGTCCCACCAGAACGCTGTACTTTTTCGGGATAAAAAGTAGCCTTTGTTTTAATCCAGAGCCTAAACTACTTTGATACCAAAATTTCATCGAAATTCCTTCAGTAGTTTTTGCGTGAAAGTGTAACAAACATCCATCCATCCAACCTCACGAACTTTCTCATTTATAATATTAGTAAGATAGAATGTTTGTGCAAAATCCAATGTTTATGTGAGTTAGTGAAAACCCTGGTTTAAAGTGATTTCACCTAACATCTGATTCATTGTTTTGTGATGTGATTACTCATTCTACATCCCAGTATTTTCTTAATGTTTATAGAATCATGGCTAATACCAGTGATTCATTTATAACGTTATGTGTTAACTCAGCTACTGTGTAAGGGTGTTACACAATCTAGTAATAAGCGTCAGAATTCTGAACTCTTTGCATTTTTGCCTCTGTTGCTCGATACTAAGTAAGCAGCGACAAAACTTCCTGATAAACTACCTAACACTTATTAGAACATTGTGAAACAGACTCTCACTCAAGATATTATTTTACTTAAATTTAATAAGTACTGAACTGATGAAAATGTCTACAGATGATACTTTACTAGCTGCTGATTGCAACTTAGTTCACCATATAATTTCCTGAAGGAAAGTTAGCCTCTGCCCCTAATGGCTATGTAAATTAGCAAAATTCAGTGAAATTCACAGTTCTGATGTAAAAACGTAACAAATAAATACTATTGTATACACCAAAACATTTTCGAATTTATAATATTGTAATATATCTATTCTACATACGCAGACTGCAGAAATAGAAGGTTCAGTAGAAGGGGCTGTGGAGACATTTGTGGTAACACCTGCAAAACATGGAACCCTGTACAAATGCCGTATAGCCAGAGACAGGAAAGGCATGGACCGGGGCCTTTATCCAACATACTTTCTACATCTTGAGAAAGACTATGGAAAGAAAGTGTTTCTTCTTGCTGGTAAAAAATTTATGTCGCATTAAATTGTAATAAGTATATGATATATTACAATGTAATGCAAAAAAAAAAATAAGTTTTCTTGTCACTTTTGATGCTCCGAGCATCAATGCCTCATGCATTGGAATATTGTTTATTATTTGATAAATAATTTTTGTAAGAATGAAATTACATCAAATATAATTTTTTTTTATTTATTTTAGGTCGAAAACGTAAAAAGTCAGCCACATCAAACTATCTGATATCAACAGATCCAACTGAACTAACCAGGCAGGCTGATAGTTTTGCTGGCAAACTACGGTCTAATTTGCTTGGGACAGCATTCACTGTATACGACAATGGCAAAGCATGGAAGAAAAGTCACAGGGATCAAACACGACATGAGCTGGCTGCTGTTGTTTATGTTAGTTTTTTTTATTGTTTGATTAATATTAGAAAGTTAATGTAACAAAGTATTTCAAAATATGTCGTAATATTTTTCAGGACACAAATGTGCTGGGTTTTAAAGGGCCTAGAAAAATGACAGTTATTCTGCCTGGTATGACACCGGACCGACAAAGAGTCGTGATTGCCCCACAAGATGAGAGTGAAACCCTCCTAGAGCGATGGAGGAGTCAAAACTTCGATGATGTGGTGGTTCTTCACAATAAAACACCCGTGTGGAATGATGAAACACAATCTTATGTATTAAATTTTCACGGCCGGGTAACACAAGCTAGCGTAAAGAATTTTCAAATTGTACACGACTCTGAACCAGATTACGTAGTTATGCAATTCGGTAGAATTTCAGAAGATTTATTTACAATGGATTTCAGATATCCTTTATGTGCTCTTCAAGCATTTGGTATTGCTCTCAGTTCATTTGATAGTAAATTGGCCTGTGAATAGATAACAAACAACAATGTTATATATAGTTTTATGCAGTATTTGTTTAATGTAGATAATTTATTTTAAAAGTATGTATCGTCATACTTGCCATAAAATCGTACAAACTATTGTATGTTACTTACTGCCCAATTTTTTGTTGATTCATTCGTATTTCATACCTGATTTCGAGGCTAAGACTTGCTTAAAATATGGCGAGTTTAATTAAATATGTACTGCTTACGTATGTTTGGCTAATTAAAAGAAAGAAAAATTGTGGCCAATTTACATTAAAAGAAATTGAGATAGACTGCATCGAATGCAAAGTGTAATATCTAACAAGTTTTTTTTTGTAAAAGCTTGACTTTAATGAAAGCTTAAATATGGTCGGTATTTATTTCTTGATTTTTTTTTTTTATGTAACCCACCTATGTAAGAACTTGTACCGCCTAAATATGTTTCCTCCTATTCTACATTGTACCGAAAAAGTTGTGGTGAAAAGCTTGCGAAGTTACAGGGTCATTTAATATTAATTGCATTCCACATCATTAAAATGACCATAATTATTTATTAAAGTAGCTTAGATACGCTTAAGAATAATATATAAGTCCACGTCCAAAATTAGATAGACCTTTATAAGATATATTTTACAACTGTATTCTTGTACGCTTAGCAATCAACAAAACACGCACAATTTATGTATCGCTCACGCTTTGTATAAATGTACTTTTATAATTTAAAACAGTAAATTATGTGTGAGGACTGAATGTTTATTGCAATAACCATGAGTATTTTCTCTTTTCTGTCTTAAAACAATAGTCAAACAGATTTTTTAAACAGAACAGTTTAGATTTTTATCGCATCGACCACAAATCGAATTATTTGCTTTACTAAAAAGTATTTAGTTGATGTTAGAATATTATGTTTCAGGTTTCTATTATTATATAAGGGATTTCACAATTTTAATAATAAGTATTGTTAAAATCTGTAAATATTAAATAGCTCCATATTTTGCATTCATTGTAAAATTCTAAACATGGTTAAAAAGATAATAATCATTATCAATAACATTTACATATAAAATTATTTTGTTTATAGCACTAATAGATAATTACGAATTCATGTAGGAACCTTTTTCTTATTTTAACAGCCTGCACATTAGAAATTCAATTGTAATTATTAATATTGAATTACCAGTTTTATTCATTACTTTTTGGTGGATAATTTATATATACCAAATTTTTTTTGCACAGATTTAAATTGATATTCGTTTTAACTTTATGTTTTTGACAAATATTAGTGTGATAATAATAATAATAATAACATTATGAGATAAAGCACAACGTTTTAAAATAGGAATTAACAAACCAATTATTTGATAGACACATTTGCATTTTATTAAACTAGTCATTTATTTATAAATGTGTGAATTACATAGATGTTTGTTTAGTTTTAAAACTAAGAAAAATATATCTCATATGTACCTTTTCTTCTTAGTTCTTATAAACTAAATTGTCTTCTAATTTTGTCATGTTTTAATTTTTTTAAGTATGACTCATGATTCATGACTATATTGTAAAAATGACAATATAGCTAAAAGATTGTGTCAGTAATAACTAATAACACTATGTAATGCATAATTCTTTCTTTTAGGTTTATTGTTTTTTTTTAAATATATTTTTATATCTAACCTATATCTATTTTGGAAATTTCAAAAAATATTATTTTCTCAAAGCTAAGAAAATAGTATGTATTAGTGCATCATTAGTACATAATTACAAACAAACATTCATTCTGCCAAAAAGCCTTTTTTCTATTCAATCATTTTACTTTCTCGTAAAGTGTTTATGGCACAGGACAATTTTTATTTTAGCTGCGATCTGAGGCTATCATACTTTAATATTGACTATAATAATTAACTACTAGGGTTCAATAAGGCTATGTAGGTAATTTTATTGTATTAGATCAGAAAGCATTAAATGTAGTTCTTAGTTTGATTAACTAAAGCTGGCAACTACTTAACTGTTCAAATTTTGTATAAAACTAACAAAGAGCATGTTAGGATATTATATCTGAAGAAAAACTAACCAAGAGCGTGTCAGGATAATATTATGTCTGAAGAAAAAGCTAACCAAGAGCATATCAGGATAATATTATGTCTGAAGAAAAAACTAACCGATCTGAAGAGGGTTGGGTAACTATCAAATTCTTTCCAAGTTATTTAAACGATTTCGCTTAAAATAAAAATTTTTAAGAGTATTTAGCATGACATAAGAATGGAAAATATCAAGTTTCTAAGTCCTATATTTAAGTAATGCTGGGGGGGGGGGGGGGGGGGGCAACTTATAAACCACATTGGAGGCCGACCATACATACCTTGTAGTACTATTCGATTGAGATGTACTAGGAAAGGACAATGCCGATTTTGTAGCCTTTTCATTTTCGTGCGGCCATCAATCAAACTTTGATTTTTGGATTAATGGTAATGCTAGAAATCAAACTTGCTTTGGCCATTTTTCTCTAAACTCAGTATGATCAGAGATAATGAGGATTAAAAGTCACAAAAAGGCAAAATATCATTCTGATTTATTGCTCCAATTGATAGTGTTGCTAGTAAGGAACAATTCCTGAAAAGTATGATATTCGGAAAACACAAGGAGTGTTGTATTTTGATGAACTGTTTAATATTTTGAAGAGATATATGAGAAATATAACAAAATGCTAAAAGTATGCTATTTGGAAGATTTTCTTACATACAATTTGTTTTAAGATATTGTCCCTTGCGAGCAATTCTATCAGATGACGCATACAGTGTTTTTGTCAAAATGCCGATTTTTAATGGAAGCTGAGAATAGTACGGGTATAGGTACAGTTAAAGACTGTGTATAGATCTCGGTTTTGGCATCATACAATTATAAAAATTTTAGATTTTAGGGGTGGCTCTGCATGTGAAGTGAGGATGAAAAATATTTTTTCATTCTACCACATCGTCTGGGATATCGTTGAATAGGCCTTTTAAAATAAAGGCAATATTTGATACATGACTTTTGTACAAAGTCAACCATTTTCGAGTAATCGGCCTTCAAAGTGGTTTATAAGTTGGTCTCCCAAGGCATTTCTAAACTATAGGATATAGAAACTTGAAAGTTTTCATGCTGATAGATAATGCTAAAAACTCTTTCGGAAAATTATTTTGAGCGAAATCGGACTAAACATTGAAGTAATTTAACCCTAGAAGCCCAATCTACGTCGTTTCGACGTATACTCCGATGAAAATCTGCTCTCTCTTTCTCACGCAAGATCGGATCGCCGCAAACTCCCGAACCAACTCAGTAGCCGCCGAGACGAAACAGGGGACGGTTTTGTCGCTTCGGTAAGTGCCGCCATTTTGTTGTTACACACATGTTGCACGTCGATTCGACGTATGTTTGGGCTTTTTGTAACTTTTGGTAATAGCTTTGATGATTTATTATTCTGATTTTTATTTAATTATATTTTGTTTTGAGTGGTTTTTCATTCGATATTCACTTTTTAGATCCAAACATACCATGACGTCCAGTCGGCAGCTCAATGAAGATGAAATTGCTGCTATTTTGGCAAATGAAGATGATGTTTTGGCACTTGATACAGAATCTGAAGATGAAGATTGTGTTACTCATGACGATGTCATGAGTGACGTAGAAGATGAAGTGGTGGACTACGTGGAAAATACAAGTCCAGAAAATGGACCAGAAAACCCACAGAATCCTGCATCTTTTCCGGAATCAGCTAATCTTGAGGTAACACCATCAACTTCAACCAGACTCATTATATTACCTCAGCGTTCAGTGCGTGGAAAAAATAACCACATATGGTCAACAACAAAAGGACGATCCACGGGCAGGACTTCTGCTTCAAATATTGTACGAACAAATAGAGGACCTACTCGACCCTGACGAAATATTCTTGATCCTTTGTTGTGCTTTCAACTTTTTATCAAAGACGAGATCATCGAAGAAATTGTTAAGTGGACGAATGTAGAAATGATACGAAAACGTGAAAATTTGAAGACAATCTCAGCTAGTTACAGGGATACCAACGAAATGGAGATCAATGCCTAATAGGAATATTGACGTTGACGGCTGTTATGAAAGATAACCACTTGTCTACTGACGACTTGTTCGATTCCTCATTTTCCGGCAATCGATATGTTTCAGTGATGAGCCGAGAAAGATTTGAATTTTTACTAAGATCCTTGAGAATGGATGATAAGCTGTTACGGCCAGCGCTTCGTCAGGAAGATGCTTTCATTCCTGTAAGAAAAGTATGGGAAATTTTTATCAATCAATGCAGACAAAACTACGTACCTGGCAGTAACTTGACTGTAGATGAACAGTTGTTAGGTTTTCGTGGCCGCTGTCCATTCAGAATGTACATACCTAATAAGCCAGATAAATATGGAATCAAATTTCCTATGATGTGTGATGCTTCTACAAAATACATGATAGATGCTATACCTTATCTTGGCAAAAGCACTAAGACAAATGGTCTTCCCTTAGGTGAATTTTACGTTAAAGAGTTGACTAAAACTGTACATGGAACTAACAGAAATATCACCTGTGACAATTGGTTCACCTCTGTCCCACTAGCTAAGAGTTTGTTGAAGAATCCATACAGTCTGACATTGGTGGGAACCATCAGGTCAAACAAAAGAGAAATTCCAGAAGAAATCAAGAATACACGTTCTCGCCCGGTCGGTTCGTCTATTTTTTGTTTCGATGGTCCTTTAACACTGGTATCGTACAAACCCAAGCCATCTAAGATGGTTTACCTATTATCATCATGCGATGAAAATGCCAGATATGATAATGTTTTATAACCAGACGAAAGGCGGTGTCGACTCGTTTGACCAAATGTGTTCCTCAATGTCTTCTAATAGAAAAACTAATAGGTGGCCCCAATGGCGGTCTTCTATGGTATTTTAAACATGGCTTTTGTGAATTCCTATATTATATATTGTCATAACAAAGTAATCCAAAGGGAAAAACCAGTTAGTCGTAAAGACTTTATGAAGATATTGAGTACACAGTTGACGGAACCGTGGATGGCAAAACGTTTGGAGACACCTACTTTGCAGAAGAATTTGCGACAAAATATAACAAATATAATAAAACCTGCACCACAGACATCACCAGGGACATCATGTGATGAGCCTGAACCAAAGAAACGACGATATTGTGGGTTTTGTTCCTATAAAAAAAGACGGATGACCAAATCGCAGTGCTCGAAATGCAAAAAAGCGGTATGCGGAGAACATAATATTAGCATTTGTGAAGACTGTATTTAGAGACTGAATAACATAGATTTTGTTATTTAATATTGATAAGAGTTGATTTAATTTTTAGGAGAAACATTTAAAAAGTTGATCTATAAAGAAATTTTAGTACCATAAGAAAAAAACCTGAGAGGATCTCATTTTTGTTATTTTTTTTTTGTTCTTTTGTCTACAATTAGTATTAAAGTATTAATAAAAATTATATATTTTTAAAATTGCATTTTTTCATTTCATTACAACATACTTAAAATAAATAATTTAAAAAATCTGCATATTCTAAAATAAAAAGGTGAAATCGAGTGACTTTACTATATACACGTCGTTGTGACGTATGATTGGGCTTTATAACAGGAAAAATATGTTTGGGCTTCTAGGGTTAAAGAAAACCTATTGCGCGTTGATATTTACGTAACCCTCCTTAGACATGTCGTGACCTGGTTAGGTTTTTATCCTAGAGTCTTATACCCAGAGCTTAATGTTTATGTTTTATAAGTTTATCGTGTTTTTATTTTTTTAACCATTTTCCAATTTACTTTTACACTGGTCTGACAAGGTTAAAGTGGGGGCTTAATGACCTGGCTTTTTTTTTCCTCAACTCCTTAATCATTAAACTAACACTATAACAAAATTTCAAATTGCCTCAAACATGTTTTTTGGGTATTAAAAAATTCACTTTAAAAAAATTTGTATATTGACTTAGCCCCGCTTCTGACCAGTCAGACCTGCAGTCTCGTGTTGAGGTACCTACAATAGAAGTATAGGACAAGGTTTCAGCTTGCCTCAAACACCTGCTCTAAATTTACTAGTAGCTCTTGGGCTATATGGAACCCTAAAAAGGTGATTTGAATGAAAATAATGACTTAAAAAATTAAAGGAGTATTTTTCCTATCTTTTTAATAAAGAGACTACTCTGTAATTATCACCTATTCTAGTCAGCAGTTGAAGTGCAAGTAATGAATCTATTGATTTTTGAAGTAGGTAAATGTGTGGGATGGGATTCCCATCCCATACAGGGTTGCCATCTCTAAAATTTGAAAACTAGGACAAGGCGCGTTAAACCCCGGATTTTAGAGACCAAAACCCGGATATATGAACAGGATTTTTTCATGCAACGCTATTTACTTTGCAAAATCCTATAAAATAATTAGATAGTTGTAGTACTAATGACTGTTATAATGTCTTCTCCGACTTCAGCAAGCGCAGCGAGCGAGCAAAATTTGTTTTATTTTATTAAACTATAAAATGTCTATGATTGTGCACATTAGAAAAAAAGTTGAGTATAATAATGACACAGAGCGAGCGAAGCGACTGAGACAAATTATTTCCCTTATTTATTTATTTCAACTGCTAGAAAACTGCATCAGAATGGCAATGCAGTTTTTTTTAAGATCTGTAACTACAAAATGGACATAAAATGAACTAATAAATTAGATCCAAAGTTACACAATAATTACCTAATTTTTCTTATTTCTGCAAATCAAAATAAACAAATTCGAAAAAAAATTGCGCCTCTCTAAATCTGCCTACAAAAACCTGGACAGCAAATGATGCCCAGTCCGGACGCTTCCCGGACGCCCTCTAAACTAGGACAAATCCGGGGAAACCCGGACGGATGGCAACCCTAGATGGGAAAGATTTTTTATGACGACTCCAGTTTGTTATAACTTAACTTTCCGTCTTTCTTATTCCCACATAAACATAGTCAATACAAGACCATAAACAAGTTTAACTTAATAAATATGCCCCCATACTAATAAAATGATTTACACAATGGATAACTTAAACAATGTTGCTGTCTTGTCTGTTAAGTGACTTTTCCAACGCATCAGACAAAGACAGCAACGTTGTTTAAGTTATCCGTTGTGTAAATATTTTTATTAGTAAGGGAGCTTGTGTATAACATAAGTGCTAAAATGTATACATACAAGCAATTCCTAACATTAATATTAACATTTTAACAAGACCCTTGAGTAATAATCAAAGATGCCAAACATTTCAGTATTTAAGTACACATCACATATTGTGTTACCTTTGATATAAATACCTACATATTATTGAAATTTGGCCTGTTTTGTACATGTATAATATGTCACCGTAAAATTACAAATACCGTTAGATTGTACTAATTCTAAAACTGATAATTTAAACACGAAATCGATTTAAAATCACCAAAACACTGTTTGTTTACTTTCGATAACAAATGAATAAACAAACAAATATGGCGGCGCAGGGGTATATGGACTTAACGGTGCAACCAACCAGCACGTGAGTTGTGTTCCGTTTTACAATTTGACGAGTTTCAGTTTGTTATATTATAATATAAGCATTATTTCTTGTATATAATTATACATAAAAATTATATATGTATAATTATATACAAGAAATAATGCGTAAAATTGTAAGTGGAATGTTTATTTGACAATCTGTCGACATTTTAAAATCTCGCTAGTTATATTACAATCTAACGGTATTTACAATTTTACGGTGACATAATATACAAAAGCCTGGGACTGTAAATGCCAGCTTTAGTTAAATAATCTATACAGCTGTATTGAAACTGGCTCATAGTTTAATATCATCATCATTATCAGTTTGCTTAAGGGCGCCATAATATATTTTAACCTTATTTTAAAAGTACCTATGTTCGTTATTTTTGACATTTCATAAGTTTAAAACCTTCAACTATAATAATGAAACTTAATATAAGAATGAAAGTTTTGTATTACAATCCAAAAGAGCTTTGCTAATTTGTTGTGACCACTGAGCTGTATGTTCTTACTTCTGAGGTATAACAGTTGGTGGAATAAGTAGTATAGTATTGCCCGTTATTAGACCACTCACTGCATTCTATCTATATGAAAACAGACTACTAGTGATGATGATTAATTATGATATTGTATTGTGCCTTGTATATTAGTAGATCTAAATATTTGTGCCTTTTATTTTTATGTATACTATGTATTTTGTACCTGAAGCGTTCTAATGTGTACTTGCTCATATTTCATTAGAGCAATTTGTTGCTATATTTGAATACCTATTTAAATCAAGAACTTTTTGCTCTTTCAGATTGTGAGGGTTTTACACAAACCATATTATAATTCTTCTAAGAGGCATGTGTCTATTGACTATCCTTATTTTTACAGTATCTATTTTATTTATTTTAATAATAATATTATTAATTGTTATAGTGTTAAATGTATTCTTTAATCCAATCTGGATTTTTTTTTATGTATTGTGTGTGCAATGTGCATGCTGTTTGTTGCACCCCAGTCCCCACAAACCTTAGATAGCTTTTGTGCATGTTTTAACTAAAAAAATAAAAGTTGAAACAAAAATTTTGAAAAAAGCTATCCTACCCTTAATGAAGATTGTGTAACAGGCCCTTAATAAAAATTAATTTTCGTATTTGGGCTTTTCTTACAACTATAGTCATAAGAAAAGAATATAATATAATAATATTATATATTATAAATATATTATATTATTAATATTATTATATATTATATATAATATAATATATACGATGGCAACTATAGTTTCATTGAAAATAATATTCTCTTTTCTTACCGATGACTAAACTTAAATTTTATAAAATCTTTAAAGAATGTTTTTCATTATTTGTCAGGTTCTTAATTAATAATATTTTGCTGATTACCTCAAGTAAAAGTTTTTTCACATTTAAATGTAACAGAGGCTTAAGTGTGATTTTGCATTGTTGTTATAAATATTTAATATGACCATAATTAGCTAATAAAGAAATAGTATAAACTGATATTTTATTATAACCCTTGTTAAATAAATCTTTTTAAAATGAAATATAATATTAATAGACATTATAATCTGTCGAGGTTAGAATAAAATAATGTATTATTTTATAATTTTTTTATTGTCAGCTTATAACATATTATTCAGTTTTGGCTGCAGCCGCTTTAGGTTTCTTAGCCTTAATTGGCCTTTGCGAACGAAGAACTGCAGAAGCACGGCGAAGGGTAGCCTTAGCCAAGTCTGGGCGATAGTTGTTAGCTCTGAGCAACCTCTTTACCTTGTGGAGTGATCTCCTGGCTCCGGCCTTAAATGAGCGACGGACTTGGTTCTTTACTGGTTTGTTCGTGGCTTTAGCTTTCTTGTACACTACAGTAAAACCTTTCCTGTTGGGATTCTCAACCACGCCGACAGCCTTCTTGTGGATCAGGCCATTGTATTTGAATGCACTAAGGTTAGTCACATTGTTCGGTTCCTTACTGAATGGCTTCTTGATATTACGCTTCTTCACCAGGAAGGCGTTGTTATTTCTGATAATCATCCAATTTAAATGCGCCGACATTTTTGCAATTTATCGCGTAAAAAAATTACAACACAACGTGCTTGCGCTATCACGTTGACAAGAGAAAGATTTTTAAAATGTTGCTCGATTTAAAAATTACTACAGACTAGCGAACTAAAAACTTTTTTATTTTTAATTTCAGTCTACAAGGCGCTGTAGACGGGCGTCATTCAAACATCCAAGTCATTTATCATCACATGATCATGATCATGTTGTAGGCAGGTACCGTAATAAGAAAAATTCAAAATCCAAGCACGTAATTTACAATGAAACAAATTTCATTCATGATAGTCATAAGTCTTAACAGTTGTAGCCGTGGCCCGTGAATTTTATGACAGTCACAACTCACAGGCACGACTCGCGACTCGCGAACCGTTACTGTTAAAACGCACCTTATTCACGGTCCAGTCTGCAAATCCAACATCGGTACTATTAAACATGATTAGTGTCAATCATTTTTATTTTTTGCATACAAGTCCACTTTAAGGCCACGGTATTGAACTTTCAACCTGGATGGTGAGTAAGGTGCTTTATTTTTGTCTCCAAGTCCGCTTTAAGGCCGCGGTATTCGATTTGCAGGCTGGACGGTGAGTAAAGTGGCCGCCACCCGTGCCATACTCACGGCCCATCCTGCAAATCCAGCACCGGTACTAATAGGGATGTTGTCTAGTGTGGGATATCACATTTAAAAAAATTTAATTTTAAATTTTTTGATTAAAGATACATAAATCTAAAAGAAATAGATAGGTATTTAGATTGACGCGATAAAAAATTATAAGCAAATAAAAAATATTGCCTATTTCTCTCTCGCAAAACGATATGTTACGTGATACGTCACAAGTTGCTACCACCATACATTTTGTAATGACAAATGTATGGATAGATGGATGTTTGTTACTCTTTCACGCAAAAACCACTGAACTGATTTTAATAACATTTGCTCAGCTCTGGATAGATGCATAAGATACTTTTTATCCCGAAAAAGTACAGTGTTCCTGTGGGATACTGCATCCGCGTGTGTGGTGGAGCCGCGAGCAACAGCTAGTCTTTCATAATTTTTGCCTACAAATCTGCGGCCTTTGATTTGCAGTCTGGACCTTGAGTATGGCGCTTAAGGCACTTTAAACGCACAACAAAAGTTTGAATAACCGTGGAAGGTGCCTCTTATGCGCTGTATAGGCATGTTGCCTAAAAAAACATTATTTGTCTATTCTATGTTAGACAACATGTAAACAATCTAGAACCTATTTTCGCATATCTTTAAAATTAGCGAATTGAGATAAAATATTATCGGCTAGTGACGTCACGAGTTGCACCCGCCATACATTTGTCATTAATAACTCCACCCACACCGATTTCGGTGACGGTGGCCAGTTTCATTGAAACCAGGCCAGTTAAGCAGGAGTAATTTTATAGTGCCCAAGTGTGTGCGCAGTACACAAGAGCACTCTGTCTTCCTTTACTCTCATAACCCAGTGGGACGGATAACTAACATGACTGGCGAGAGATTTGGCTCAGGTCCGACTTTTTACATGCCCATCCGACGCATGGATCATCTTTCTTGTCAGACAATCAGGTGATCAGCCTGCATTGTCCTAACCAAACTTATAAATAAAATTGTTTGTATTTCCAATGCGGGAATCGAACCTAAGACCTCCGAGTCGAGAGCCAAGCTCTAACCACTAGACCACGGAGGCTGATTAGCCATTACAAAATGTATGGTTGTAGCAACTTGTGACGTATCAAATCGTTTTACGAGAAAGAGATAGGCAATATTTTTTATTTGCTTATAATTTTTAATCGCGTCAATCTAAATACCTATTTCTTTTAGATTTATGTGTCTTTAATCAACTATTTTAAAATTTAATTTTTATAAATGTCATATTCTACAATATAGTAACATCCTATTAATTGATATAGGAAATTTATGAGTAACAACCAAATATTTATGGAATCTGTTTGTCAGTGGTTTGTCACGTCCTTTGTCTATGCCAAGATGTCATGTTCCAACATTTTTGGCAGATGTATTTAGAAATGTCAAGTTCCAAATTAAATTTGTCGCGACGTTTTCTTGTTGAATCTTGATAATAAAACAATCTTCTATCCATTTATTTTTCAAAAAAGTGATATTTAAATGTTAAATGTAGTTCTTGCAAGAAAAAATTACAAGTGATTTGCCAGAAGTGCCAAATTAATGTTTTGGACATAGTCATATTATGAATCAGTTGGATCAAAATAAAAACAAAGATATGTTTGATTCTGATCTAATTGACGTGGATTCACTTGAATTTTCGGATGATCAGACTTGGTAAGACCTTCGATTAAAATAAACGTACTATTTTATCAATCCCATTTTATACTCTTGGCACTTTCTTTTGACCCACTATCTGCTGTGTTTTATTTGTACTTGACGTTCTATACATCAGCCAGCATATATCTATTTTGTACATAACGACTCTAATCTCATATATCGATTTTGTACATAACGACTAGGTACTTTATAACAACTAATATCAACAAATTTCTGTGGTCACATTTTTACCAAATTCTCATCAATTTCTTTGAATTAATCAGGTTGCAGTGGCTTGGGGTTCCTATAACTCCATTCCGATCAGCTGCACTTACCACTTACCTTTTGAAGACCCTCATTCAAATCCCTAAATACAGGCTAGGGCCAGGATTTCCTAGCTTCCCTATAAAGGAGAACTAGCCTTCGCCACTGTCAGGTTGTTTAAATGAAATTGTTTTGAGCAACCACAAAATATATTAATCTTTATGCACAAATATTTTTTGCTATTAAGAATATATTTATTTGTTTTAGGTTGTATGCTACTCCGAATGACTCGGGACATAAAGTTGATGTTGTGGAATATAACTTAGCCTGTGATTGGCCAATTAATGAAGACGAGGAGTATCTTAAAACTGAGAAGGAGCTGTACATCTTGCTTGATAGTCTGCTTAAAAGTAAGTAATTATAATGAATGGTTTGAATGTTTAAAATTGTAATCTATACTTCTATACTTAATATTATAAAAAGGAAAAGTTTGTTTGTTTGCATTGAATAGGCTCCAAAACTACTGGACCTATTTTAATGAAATTTGCCACAAGTATAGAGTAGACTACGGGAAAGGACATAGGCTACTTTCTATCACCGAAAAATTAATGGTTTCCATAAGATCACATTTTTGCATATGAAGTCACTGACAACATCTAGTTTCGCATATAAATTGTTGTAAATTGTATGACAGCATACTATTTCTTAACAATTTGATATATCTTTGAATAACAACATGTTTATGATTACATGTATGGTTATAAAGTAAGTTAAAGTGACTTAAACTACAACAGCCGCATTCAAATAATTTGAAAAGTTGGCTGGTTCAAACAGTTTGTAATTGTAATTTAAAAAAAATACAAAAATATTAAATATAGCCATAATAAAGTAATAAAAATAATATATTACCTGTTTCTAATAATCAAGATATTTTATGTATCAATATTTAAATGTATCAGCAAGTTGTTTGTAACGTTAGTTACCTTGGCATATATTTTTTATACAAAATTTCTTAAACCTTATAGATATAAAAATTAGGTACTTTTAAACTTAGTTTCTGTACAACATGTAGCTTTATATTTTATCTTTTCCTATATGTAGAGAAATCGTAATTCATACATTTTTAATATAATCAAAAGTGCTAGATCCTAGAATATAGACATGCCAAACCATTTACATTTACCTTTACATTCTTACTGATAAAATGTATATCATATTGTAATATTAGTGAGTACAATGAACATATGCATACCTACTAGTTTGTGGGGTGGGCCAATTGAAAATTCTCAGGTACAGGGAGCCAAAAGTACAAAAAATTATACTAACTTTTCTTACAGTCTTTGAAATAATTCTTACATATTAGGTTATAATTAAATATTATAAAGTGAAATTTACACCGCTTACTCATTTTATGTTGTAGTTTTTATAAAAGTAAAAAATGGAAAATCGTCCACATTGAAATATAAATAATTAAACTTCTAACCTTTATATCTCTGTTCATACTAAGTTTAGAGAAAATAACATTAATAATTTTTGTTCCTTACGTTATTCTAAAACCAAAAAATAAGTTTGATACTTTATCAGAATGTAAGTAAAGTGAGTACAATTTTCCGCAACTTTAGCGACTTGCACCTGAAAATTAGCCCGTGGCACAAAGTAGCAGGCATGCATACATTCATTGTACACACTAATACTACAATATGATATTCATTTTATCAGCAAGAATATAAGGGAAGTCTGGTGGGCCTGGGATCTCAGTCCACTAGTTTACAGCCCCTTTTGGACAACAAGATTTGGCCATGTAAAGAAATCAATTTCACATTTACATTATTTGTATTAATATCAATGGCATTTTATGGTGTCAGCGGAAACTTCGTGTGTATTATTAGAGTGCTTGTGACTGTACCTACATAACTGAAAATAGTGCTGTGTGTCGGCTAAAACTGGTAATCTCCAAACAGTTATCATGTTATTATTTTAAAGCAGTTATTTACATATTATTCGTGTGTACCAAAATACAAGACAAAACGCGCCTTAAACCGAAAAGAAATATAAGCTAACTAAGACAAATCATCATGTGAAAAAAAAAACAATTGATAATGATCACATAGAAAAGGCCATTTAATTGCTGACTGTCCCATCAGTTGGACAGTGGCCTCAAACTGTGCACCATGTACCCGGTCGCGCAATATGTACCGTTATACAGCACAAGGCTATCCGTTTAAGGAGGAAATCGGAACAATTAAATGCATATCTTCATTGGATATTTCCTTAGATGCCCTAGAGGTCAACAGTTTCCGGTCATTATGAGGGCACCTAGTATTTCCCGGATTATTCCGTGTTTAACCCATAGATTATTAACTGTCATACTTATAACGACATTTCGTAGCACGAGGCTAGAGAATCTAGGGGTCTATCACGGAATAACCCCATTTCCATAAGCGTGAGAGTCATGAGTCAAGACAGTGTTAAAGCGCGGTAAACTCTTATTTGTGCTGAGGTTTGTCGCTATTAGACACCTCAATTATCTCGCGCTTATCGCGGCGAATGGGGAACATGCATAGTTTTTTAATTGGCTTTTCGAAAAGTACATAATAATCCAGGAAATATTGTCTTTGCAATGGCATATCTACGATCAACCGTTGACAAAATACAGTCACAAAAGTGTGATTGAGTTTGAGATCGTTGGAGAATGGAGCATTAAAAACGCTCTAAATACAAAAAATTATGCACGAGTCGTCGTCGAGCACTTGAAAACGTATGAAGAAAGATACAAAAAAATTTTTATTGTAAAAATAAACTAACCAAGAGCATGTCAGGACATGTCTAAGGAGGGTTCCGTAACTATAACCGCGTAAAAGGTTTTTTTTTTTTCAAATCACTTCAGAAGTTACTGACAGATTTCATTCAAAATAACTTTCCTAAAGAGATTTTAGCATGATCTATCAGCATGGAAAATTGCAAGTTTCTATGTCTCATAGTTTAGAAATGCCAGGGGGGGGACCAACATATAAACAGCTTTCGAGCCGATTACTCGTAAATGGTTAACTTTGCAAAAAAATCATCTATGAAACCTTGCCTTTATTTTAAAATGCCTATTCATCGATACCCCGAACAATGGGATAGGATGAAAAAATATTGTTCATCCTCACTTCCCATGTATCCCCATAACCCAACATAACAATGCCACCCCTAAAATATAAAATTATTAATGTTTATTGTTTATTATTATATTTTATGATGCTAAAACTGAGATCTATACACAATCTATAACTACCAAATTTCATCAATTTATATTCATAATTACAGAAGCTAGAAGCGCGGACATACAGACAGACAGACGGACGGACAGAGCGAAACTATAAGGGTTTCTTATGTACTATGGAACCCTAAAAATGTCACAAATAACATTTGGAACATTAATTTTAGTTTTTCAATAATTGCAAAAAATCGACGTTTTTTCAGTCCTCTTTAGTCCCGTAACTTTCTAATTTAGCAACTGAATACATTTCTGCATTTTTCGGTCCATATTTATGTTGGCCTTTCGGAAAATATAAGAATTTCGCTGATTTAAAACAAATGCATGTTCCCTATTTTCTCTTAAAAACCATACTTTAAGATTTTCCGTAATCGAATATGTTTTCGCGTCATTCACGGTTTCACTTGCAATTTGTGTGGGGGGTACGTGCGTCTAGCCTCGAGAAACATGGCTGGAACCAGTATTTACAGTAATTATGACTGTATTTGAAGACCAATACTTGTAAACTCTGTTTTACTAAGAATTCTATTACATAAATCTTCAGAGCATAAGGATTGACTTGTATGTACGATACACAATTATAAATCAACACTATCTAAACTTTAAAGGATCCTCATAGATGATAGAAACCAGCACATGGATCATTGGAATATGAAATAGGTTATCAAAATTCAATGATCCATGCTGCCATGCACAGTAGCCAAGGCTGGTTCTCCTTCATAGGGAAGCCCTACCCTGTGTTATAGATAGGGATTTGGATGAGGGTTTTCAAAAGGTAAGTGGTAAGTGAAGCCGATAGGAATGAGATAAAAAGGGAGAAAAAGAGATAAAAAAATATTTTTTTGATGATCACAATATTATGATGGATATAAAAGGTACTTCTCATAGAATTTTACACCGACACGGATATCTTTGAACATAACTCTGCCGTGTATGGACATATTTGCTAAATTCTTTTGTTGTTGTAATTTTTATTTAAATTGTTAAAAAAATAATTAAAATTCGAAATTGGTCCTTTAGTCACTGAAGTGGAAACCCGATGATGGGATCCACGAGGAATCGAGGAACTCCTCGAAATTTATGTGAGTTTTTGAGTTTGAGAGAGAGTTTGAGATTGAGAGAGAATTTTAAGTGATTTTGACATTTTCTGAAGTAACAAGCATGTGCTACCAAACCTTACCATTTATGAATTTAGAAAAGTTGTTAAAGAACGTTTGTGTGCTAAAGCTTATTATAAAGTTAGTGATTTAATTAACGATTGCACACCTTGGGAATAAGATGGTCCCCTGCAAGGCTGCTTTTATGTACTTAAGAATGTTCTATGTAATTATTACTTCTGCTATATAGATTAAGTTACAACATTGTAATTTTTTTTTTAGAAAAGGACAAATTTCTCATATTTTTGCTAAAAGGTGACCCCGTGCGAGTTTCTTACGCCGGGCTAGTTTCCGAACCGGTGGTAGGCATCATGTAGACCGACGTTCAGAAAGTGTATAAAAATACCAATTTTGAATAAAAAAATTTGACTTTGACTTTGAAAAATAAGATTTTGCACCAAGGTATACCCTTGATCCAAAAGCACTGAACAGAACTCCTTAGTGTTTTAAGATACGCGTTTGTAAATTTCGGCATTGTTTAAATAACTGCAAGCATATGTATGCCACTATGTAACTTACAGTAATCATCATCATCAATGTTTTTTTAAATTTACAATACCTAATGGAAGCTTGGCGCGTAGCTATTCAATTATATATTCGATCATTTATTTTAAACGTTCTTATTAATAGTAATTTAACAAACATCACTAAAAAGGGAAAAATATTATTTTTAAACAAAAAATTAAACCGACTTCCAAAATATAAATGCACAAAAAAGTATGAAATAAAACTTATTTTCTAAATTTCATTTAAATTTGGCTAAAATGTTAACTATTTCTCCACTCAATCTTCATAATTTTGAAGTCGGTACCAGCCCGAACAACATCCCGATAAAACAATATTTAAAATAGAACGTTCAAGTCGCCTTTTTTTTTGGGAATTATTTAGAAAATAATTATATATTGTGTAGTGCGTAGCCACACGCGCACTACGTATGTAGTAATAAACCAGCCTTAGTTTTTGTTTGACATAACTCTGTCTTCACTTTTTTATTTGGTCTGAATGCTAGACAAACTGGGACAACTATTATAAGTCTAAGGTCTAACGTAGCCAAATGCAATTGACAAGTTAATTATTTGCGATAGGCGACGCGACGTGACGCCCACCGGCGACCTTACATGGTAGGTTTTACCTAATACACCGCAATCAATAGTATATGTAATGTAGTTAAACTTGTTTTTGAATTCACAGCTGCTTAATCTTAAGTTTTTTCTATAGCTCGTGCTGCAAGAAACAAAATATACGAAGTACATGCCGATAAGATACAACTCTCCGGTATTGGCAAAGGTTTAACTAAGGAAATAATATCAAACAAAACGTATTTAACGACGACACAAAGATGTTTGACTCACTATAAAAAGTTAGAGATTACTAAAAGATATTCTAACGGTAAAAGATCAATCAATACATTTATTTAGAGTTGACATCATCGGCGTATTTGTTTGTATCACTATTCACGTGAATGAGAATTTTATATTACATGTGATATTTTCTATTTTATACTATGTTATGACTTGTGTTATTTTATCTAGATTCTAGACTACGTTCATGTTGTATAATTTACACCTGTAAAGGTATATATATGGCTATACAATGCGATTCAAATGAGAATAGATTCGACATAGCGCCATATTCTTACGAATTATGACTATTATGATAATTAAAATTATGTTTAGATAATTTACTACTTTATAACATTTTTATTGTTGTTGGTTAAATCTATCCCAGTGGGATAGATTTAACCAACACGACTTGGCGAGAGATCAGGCGCAGGACCTCATTTTACATGCCCATCCGACGCATGAATCATCTTTCTTGGATAGCTTGGATTCAGAAAAGCGTCTTAATAAATTGTTTGAGTTATGACATCGAATCTTAAATCTCGGCTTAGTTGGGTCAAAGAATATAATATATTACTAACGTAACGTAACGAAACCTTATTACGTATTACTAACGTAACGTAACGAAAAAGTTTTGGATCAAAGAGCGTAACAGGCAGAATAACATAGGATTTAGTTAAATCCTAATAGCATAAACAAATGTTAATAATGGCATAAAAATACAGATTATTGTATCTTGCCTTCTCGGTTAATCCTACCACGCAAAAATGTTACTACCTTCGGCGCGTTGGCGTATCAAACAAATTTTGGGGGGGCCCCCGCCCGAGTGAAGAGTAAAAATTTGCCGGGGGCCCCATATAATTGATACGGCTGATACAGCGGTAGCTACGCCCCTGATCTGAAGGATGAAGGAAGTACAGCTGGTGTGTAAAGCTTAGTATTTTATAGCTATATATTATAACACTAGAAGGTTAGATAGGATAGTATAGGCAGGTAAGGACTGAGGATCGAAAATCGAGACATCATATTTAGTTACAGGAATGTGTTTAAATACTGCAATGTAACTATAACGGCCACATTCAGAGACATTTAATGCTTACTTAAGGAGATACTTAGTAGGTACAGATTTTGACACAAAGTCCATAGTACAAATTGTGTCAAAATCTCTATTATGTGACTCCTTAAGTAATCATTAAATGTCTCTGAGTGCGGCCGTTAAGAGTTATTGTAGTTACAGTATCACAAAATCGCCAAAATTATCTAATTAGGACAGAAAGATAAAGAAATTTAATTAATCACAAAACTTAATTATGTAATCAATCGATTTATTGAAATGCATCAAAATAAGGTCAGCTCATTTAGGTTGTGCAAAAAGAAAAAAATTAAATTCGAATGTTATTAACGAAGAACTGTTATGACTAATGAGACAAAAACAATAGGCTTATAAATCTTTTGTTTAAGAGCGGCTGATCATACGGTACAGTTACATTCCAATTTAAAATATTTTATTGTCATTGACCTTTCTTCGTTTCGAAAATACCGATGAGACTAAAAGTTTTGACTTTAACCTGATTTAGAGCGCCAAATATCTTTACATTCCGGAGAAAAAACTTCCAAATATTCTTTCTATTGAAATCAATAGTAAATTAATTACTAATCTGTATTTAAAATGTACCTAACAATACTTATGTTTAGGTCCTGTTTCGCAATCTGCTGATAAGGGTTAGATAGCTTATTCGCATGTTTTGTCTCAGTCGCTCGATGTAAAGTAAGCAGCGACAAAACTACCGAATAAGCTATCCTATATAGTTATAATTATTATTAGATGGTTGTGAAACTGTGTAACAGTATGATAAATTCGTTCCGAAGAAATAGGTGTCATGAGGATCTACCACCACATAAGGCTGGGACTATATGATCCGGAATCGAGCGGGCCCGGGAAAATTCAGAGTACTGAAAATAGAACTCTGCAATAATACTATAGAGCTGAAAATCGAACACACAAGTGTCGAGTCAAATGTCAATGTCATATATGACAGCTCGACACTCGACACTTCGATTTAGAATTCTATTTTCAGTGCTCTGAATTTTCCCGGGCCCGCCGAATTCCGAATCATAATATAGTCCCAGCCTAATACAGTATTCAACCAATAACATTTCATCACGTGCGTTCCAATTATGGATTTGCTTTGATAAGGGGTACCTTAAGTCCTTGTTAGCATTAATACCGATACCGTATGCCGCCTACACATCAATTACCATACAAAATTGGAGCTGCACAGTGCATTGCTTTCACTTTCTTTTCGCCTCGTAATTTGCCTGTCGAATAGATTCATCAACCGTGGACGCCGATGATTTATATTTTGGTAAAGCCAATTAAGTAGTTTCAATTAAAATGTAATAATTTATAGCATTTAATAAGCAAAAGGAACTTGTCGGCGGATTCTACGCGGCAGCATCGAAATACTTTAAATATGTCCGGATTCCGATATCTTTACGATATATTTTTTAATCTTTTTTTTTTTTATAATAGTCTATTATATATTTTTAGTTTATTATGTCTACGGTACAGACTTCTACTATCCGTTTGATTTATAACTCCCACAAAATGTCGTCCATCTATTGCCAGACTAGGCGGAGTACCATCGGTACCTAATTTACAATCGTATCAACAAATATTGTCGTTTATCGTTATATAATATGCGGAAGTGTTCTATTTGCGGCACGCGTCACGCCGTCCCAAACCGGCCGGTCCGTTCGCCTTTGCGCAGTTATCTCTGCAAAGTGCGAACATTAATTACTGTATCCGTGACTGACGCCTTACCTTAGTTAGGGTGAGATCCCACTGCAAAAACGCTGCGCTCATGGAGTGTACGGTAAAACACCAATGTTCATATAGAAAGAGGCCAATTTGGTTCCGCCGGGCTGCCAGTTCCAATTTTGACGTAAACATTTTAATTTTTTTTTCAATTATTTAATTTTTGGATGACATTACGCTTATATACCTAGTTGTGCTGTCGGTTTTCCATCATGATAAAAATAAAATTTTAAACAAAAAAATGGTATACAAAGAAACTAAGTTGTGTACGTCAAAAACTCAAAACCGACCAGCTGCCTGTTCTAAAGTGGTCGCGTCCTCATGAACTCATGACAGCCGTGAGCCGTAAAGCGTAAATACAGTATCCCACGGGAATCGTGCATTTTTCCGCGTTAAACAGTAGCATATGTCCTTCCTCGTGGTCTTTTTATTTGTGCCAAATTGCATGATGATCTGGTAAGTAGTTTTTACGTGAAAGCGTAACAACCAAACAAACAAACTCATATTCACATTTATAAGATTAATAAGGATATATGATCTTAGTCTACCTATGACTAGTCTTAGATCAGACTATTAAAATCTCTAAATATTATAAACTAGCTTTTGCCTCAGCTGCGTCTTCACCCTCGTGAAATTGGGTTTTAAGCGATATTTTTATAATTAATAGCCTGTTCGTAATTCTGATGTACTCGTAATATGGGCGCCGGCGGAGTACCTACATCGAGCGAATCCCATCTGCCGTCGTCGACCACCCTCTTTTTAACCGACTTCCAAAGAAGGAGGCGGTTATACGTTCGGCTGTATATATTTTTATTTTTTTTGTATGTTCAACAATTACTCCGCCGTCTGTGGATCGATTTTCAAAATTATTTTTTTTGCTGTATAGGGTATAATCCCAATTTGGTACTTCTGATACCAAGATGGTGACCTTATGATGGGGTCCATGAGGAATCGAAGGAACTCCTCGAAATATATATGGACACATATAGTGATTTCCACTTTTTCTGAAGATACCCAAGTATATGCTACCAAAAAGTAAGATTTTGCACCAAGCTATCAAAAAGAACTGAACAGAACTCTTGTATCTAACATGTTTGGGAATTTCGGCGTTGTTTAAAGAACTGCAAGCATATGCCATTATGTAACTTACAGTAATCATCATCATTATCTTATATACAATACCTAATGGAAGCTTGGCGCGTATTCAATTATACATTCGAACACTTATTTTAAACTTCCTTAAAATGTGTTATTAAAAATATAATAAATATGACTAAAAAGGAAAAAATATTATTTTTAAAGTGCATTTTTACTATAGAAGTCGGTTTAATTTTTTCTTTATAAATAATAATTATCTTTCATTTAAGTAACCATAGTTGGCCTATTTTGGAGTCACTGATGATGGATAATATTAATAATACCTAATCGATTGACTTAGATTTTTATCTAAATAGACTTAGACTATAGATCGATCTTCCAATCAATCTCGATTGTGACAATGGGCGGAACAATTTCTTTTTGTTATATTTTATAACAGAGTGTTTTCTTATTACTCATTGTTGCGGTTTTCCGCATATAAATGTATTTTCATAATATGATTCGGATAATATATACTCTACTCATTGAAGAAAGGCTTAAAAGTTCAATAAAATGTTACAGTGTATTATGGAAGTAATTTTTGTATAGGTATGTTGCGATAAAATTAGGAAGCTTTTGAGGTGTTGGCTAAAACGCTTTGAATTATAATTATTTAAGCTTAGTAAACAGCCACACTGTGCATAGATATTAGTTGCTACAGGCTTCCTTATTATTAATTCTCTCCTTGTTTCAGATGAAGTCGCGCTGCCGGACAGACACAAGTTTGACTCTCGCACCTATGTCAAACCGAAGAAAAGGGTGCAGAGACCCTCCATTCAGAGCATCGTGGAGGTCTCATCTAACCCCCCGTCGCTGTCGCCCAATCCTCTCAGCCAGGGCAACAGATACCTCACATACAACAAGTACAATAACCCCCTGGCTGTCAGTCCTATGCTGCGGCTGAAAACCTTCAACGTGGACACGAATACGGACAACAGTACCGTGATCAAGGAGTACGCGAACAAACGACGGAGCATGGCACCCGATGAGGATCCGCAGGTATGGATAGCTTTTATCATTTTGGTCATCATCACATTTATTAATATTAGGTCTAAGATAACGGGAAATGCTCTTGGATGTTGCAATGATAGCGATTATTATTGCTATTGTTTTGCATAGAAAATTTGCAGGTAAGTCTTGGATAGTGGCTAACTGACTACCGCAACGGTTATCATCCGAAATCTCAATATCAATATAGTATTATTGATGAAATGGAGAAACTAAAAAGTTTAAAATCTCGGAAGCTATTTTGATATATTATATAGTTCGGATTCCAATGTCAACTTCTCTACCAAATAGCAGATTTAAATTAAAACGTATTTAAATTGTTTTAAGCACTTAATATTTAGATTTAGACCATGCCTGCTGAGCATAATATGATAACTCTTAACCTTCATTTGAGAAAGTAGGTTAGTGCATAGGACAGGGAAAGCAAAATATTATGTTACGTTTAAGATTACATGTCTTTCCCTATTTGGTGTGGTTTATGACATTTACTTTAATAATTATGTTGAACCTTAGATACAGAGATTTACTAATAGAATTTGTATGAAACGCTTTTCTATTTTTAGTTATAGCAGCCTGTAGGTTGTCTCGTAACTTTAAACTTACTAAAGCTCATTAAAATTTTCATAGAACGTGGGCATTTAGCCATCTTAGTAGGCCACCTTTATCTTGTAGATGGCCTTAATTAATATTTATGCTTTTGTTTGTATTGTTAGAGCTTTGTGGTTACAATGTGGGTTACCGGTACCGGTATAAAGTATCGTTTACCCAAATTGTTGCTAAAATCCGTCTTCTATATCTTCCCGTCTCGCATCAGACTTCTGACTAGAAGAACTATAAAGTACACTATAAAGCAAAAATTTGGGTAATCCTGATTCAAGGCGAGAAGTGCCGGCGAGAGGGACGATTTCTCGCCGAACACGGCATTTCTTTGTCACTCTCGTTCTTGCAGAGACACTTCTCACGACTGAGACACGAATTCTCACGAAACTTCTCACCTGTCGATGTCGTGTTGTAGACCTATTTGGACTTGGGAGATGAGCACGAGACACAATAAACAATAAGTATTATGTTCGAGTTAATTGAACGGAATCAGACTCGCATCATTTGCTGCCACTCCTTTTTTTGGCTACATGTATCATTCATTTGATATCTGTTAGCGAATCCGCAAGTAGCTGTCTGTCTCACAAAACATCAATATTCAATAGCAAAAACCCATAACAGTGAAAAAGAAAGAAATTCTATATTTTTAATATTTTCCGATACATTGTGACACCCAATAACGACACAAACCGTCATAATGTATGCACAGTCGGAGATGTATGCACTAGCGCTTGACCATGGCAACTGACGGATCGTTTGAACAAACTGAGTCGATATGGCTCAGTATGATTTGCTTCACTTTTCATGCGCGTACCCGCTTTCTAGGCGTTTTAATCTAAGGTTCGGCCAGAACGGATTCGAGCACATACACGGAGAATCGCATCTGGTTTGCCGCGAGCTTCGGTCGTGTTTTAGGGTTCCTCAATACTTAAGGAACCCTTATAGTTTCGCTCTGTCCGTCCGTCTGTCTGTCTGTCCGCTCTCCTAGCTTCTGTAATAACTTTATGACAATAACTTTTGAAGTAGGTAATTCAAAGAAAACCTATTGCACGTTGATAGTTACGGAACCCTGCTTATACATATCGTGATATTCTCTTGGTTAGTGTAGGTTATATTATTTTATTTATTAATTTTATTTTGCTGCAACTGTAATCACGCTATCGACGAAACCGAATTATTGTGTCATACATTTTTCCAGTAATATGTTATAGAAATCATTTCTCTCTGTTTTATAGTAATAGTCTTTAGATTTTATCAACCATAGTGGCTTTAATAGTTTTAAATACTTCAATGAACTCTAATAAATATTCTTTAGACCACGTTGCCATTTTTAGATTTCCGTACTCAAAGGGTAAAAACGGGACCTTTAACTGAGACTTTGCTGTCCGTCCGTTTGTCACCAGGCTGTATCTTAACCTTCTTATACCGTGATAGCTTGATAGTTGAAATTTTCACAAATAAATAATGTTGTAGGTATTTCTATTGCCGTTATAACAACAAATACGAAAAACAGAATAAAATAAAAATTTGAGGCTCCCGTACAACAAACGTGATTTTTTCCGTTTTGTACGTAACCCGACTCGAACTTGACCGGGTTTATTTTACAGTCGAATTTTATTAGCGTTCAGTCCAATTTTATTACCGTTCAGTCCATCCGTTCAGGTCAGAATTAATGTTGCCAACTTAGTTGTTTTACAAAGTTTTACTACTAAATTTAGTACTTTATTCCCTCCTTAGTAGGAATTTAGTTGTTAGTAGTAGTTTTGTAGAAAATAGCCAGACATTAATCATAATATGCAAAATGGCCCGCTTCTATGTGATATTAAGACACCTTATCATAATAGCACACTGTAGCACGCGCCCGTAAGTCGCTTAAAACTAAGGATTTAATTTCTATATACGTAATATTTCCTACTGTATTTTTTTTATTTAACGGTAAAATTATCATATTTTCAATATATTAAAACTAAAAATGCAGTGGTTTTTTGTGTTTTTTTTTAGGGATTCCTAAGTTTAGTAGCTTTATTTATAGTTTTCGGTACTCTTTTAGTAGTTTTAGTAGAAAACGACGCAAGTTTAGTAGTTTCGCAAAAACAGGGTTGGCAACACTTGAACGAATTGCTTCAGTCCGTCCGGCCGACTGATGCGATCTCGAAATTGCACACAGACGATACGATTTTGCATCCGTACAGGCCGAACTGAAGGAAAACCGGACCGTGTATGGGGTCACTAAGACTCAGATTTCTAGTTTCTAGGCGGCTTTAGCCTGTACGTCTGTAAACAATAATAGTGTTTAAGCAACAATGTCATAAAAATAACTAGACCGCGTCACTTATTATATTACTATGACCAACAAAAACACTACGTAGTAATCGTACATATTATATCACAATAAAATTATCTTATATAAGTATCTTTTAAGAGCTCGATCAAATTGAGAAAATATAAACTTTTTTGCTATTATGTTTAACACCGCGACGATACGTGGCGCTACACATTTAAGATAGCTATTCAAAATTGAATTTTATTCACTACACAAAGGATACACCCTTCATATGACATCAGTCATACGAATCATTCGAACTCTGACAATGAAACGTTACGTGTATCTTCTTGTGTAACGAATAAAGTACATTTTGAAGAGCTATTTAAAAAAAAAATGCAACTCCATGTCGCGTATCGTTTGGTTTCGGTGTGAGCTGACCCTAACATTTATTTACATATTAAACAATTTAACAATATTATAATTTTTTATTTGCATCCTAGAGACGAGTAGAGTCATTTCCCTCAATGTCACTTCCCAATAGTTTAGATACCTGAAATATATACGACATCTATTTTTAAACACAAAATTCGTGTTTCAATGCAATTATCGAACCATTATCAAAGACATTATTATATTTTGTTGCATTATGTCATAGCTTCCCTTAAATAAAACAGGGCTGTCAATTGTTATCTTTTAAATATTATGGTGCATTATTTTTTGGCTGAAATTGAAGTTTTTGTAATTAATTTGCAATCTGACTGAGGCTTATTTCTGACATATTTCCTAGGAAGATGTGTAATAGGGTTTTTGCCTACATGAAAAGGTTTAGTTTTTTTATTACATTCAGAAATTATGAGGTATCACAACTTGGTAAAAGTAAAAAACGATAGATTTTATGTGTAGTTTTGAAATTACGTGCAATTGAAAGTCAAAGTCAAATACTTAGATCAAATACAAAAAGATTTATTATATAATATTTTTTAAATAATAACCCTTTTAAATTCGGCAAAAATTGTAACTATTTCTCTACTCAATCTTAATTTCAGAGCACTATTCATTTATGTAATAAAAAAATTACAGGCTAAATACTCAATTGTTCTGGGTTGTTATAATTCAAAGACAAATAGATTAGGCACACGAGAGATAAATGAACTGTCACACAGTGTGAACAGCTGTTGAAGTGATCAAACACACAAGTTTCATATACCTGGGCTGATTGATAACTGGCCGAAACGACAAACTTAAAATAATTATACGCAAAAAAGGAATATTACATTATATTCTGGCATCTTTTTGAAAATAGAACGCCAAATTTGAATTTAATCGAACTGATGGAATTTGTTTGAGAGGACGTAGAACTTTCTCTGTCGTAAATTTTCTTAACAATGGAAAGAAACGAAATTCGTGCGGTGATAAAGTTTTACGTTTTAAAAGAGAAAACAGCAACCCAGATTAAAGCCAAGCTAGACAGTGTTTTAGGTAATTCTGCTCCTGCATTGAGTACAATTCAGACCTGGGTAACTGATTTTAAACGTGGAAGACAGAGCTGCAAAGACGCCCACAGGTCTGGCCGTCCAAATGAAGTCACGAATCCGGACATGATCAAAAAAATTCACAAAATTGTATTGAATGATCGGCGCTTAAAGCTGCGAGAGATAGCAGATATGGTGAGCATTTCATCTGAACGCGTTTTTAATATTTTGCACCAACATTTGGGAATGAAAAAGCTTTGCGCGCGATGGGTGCCGCGTTTGCTCACTGTAGACCAAAAGCAACGTTGAGTGGACGATTTATCGGAGTGTTTGGCGCTGTTTAACCGAGATACTACTGAGTTTTTGCGGCGTTATGTAACAGTCGATGAAACCTGGATACATCATTATACTCCCGAGACAAAAGAACAATCTAAGCAGTGGACTGAGAGCGGAAAACCTGCGCCGAAGAAAGCAAAAACGGTTTTGTCGGCCGGCAAAGTGATGGCAACTGTTTTTTGGGATGCTCGAGGGATTATTTTAGTGGATTATCTGCAAAAAGAAAAAACAATAAATGGAGAGTACTACGCAAGCTTGCTGCAAAAATTAAGTGAAGAAATCCAGAAGAAACGACCACATTTGGCCAAGAAAAAAATTTTGTTCCACCATGACAACGCACCTGCACACACGTCAATGGTTGCAGTCGCCAAACTCCATGAATTGCGGTTCGAATTGCTACCGCATCCACCCTATTCCCCGGATCTGGCCCCGTGCGACTTCCACTTATTCCCAAACCTGAAGAAATGGTTAGGTGGCCAGAGATTTTCATCAAATGAAGAAGTCATTGTTGCCGTGGACGAGTATTTTGAGGGGTTGGAGAAAACATTTTATCAAACTGGTGTAACGGCATTAAAGAAGCGCTGGACTAAATGCATCGAGGTAGAAGGAAACTACGTTGAGAAATAAATTTATTTTAAATAGATTTTTGAAGTTTTTCTTTGTCGTTTCGGAAACTTATCAATCAGCCCTCGTATATTATACATAGTTTCTTCAATATCACTGTATGCTGAACAGTGATGCTGAGTTTAGTTGAGTTGCTGAGTGACAGGAGGAAATACGTAAGAACTGAAAATTGTAAACATGTAGGCAATGGTCGCACCTCTAGAAATATTTATCAATACTTGAGTCATGCTTCTTTCGCTTTAATTCTATTCATCTGAGGCCCACTTGCACAGATTTGGATTAAAGTTAACCCTGGGTTAAAATATCATGCATTCTCTTTCATAAATAAAAAGAACGAGAGAGATAACATGATATTTAACCCAGGATTTACTTTAACCCAGATCTGCGCAGAAAAGAGCGTTGTAACTTACAAGATTACTAAAATCACGGAGTCAACAACGTATTTGCATTTTGTTTGTCTTATATAGTTCTAGCGCATGGAAACATTATTTTGATTAGTAAAAAACGAATTTTTCTACGTGAAAACGCTTAAATAAATCTTCTTTTGGCGAAATGACGTCATACAGTCTCTCGGCGTCCTTATATCCGTTCACTTACGACTTATGAGTATTTACTTTGATCCGAATGCGATAGGTGGTAACCCTACATTAGTCGGGAAGTCAGTAGCTAGAAGTTCAGCCGCCGAGAATATTTCGTGACCTATATCATTCGCTATCTTACACCTCAGACTCGCTTTAATAACGTCTGAACACTCATTTATAATTTTAGCACCTACATAATAAAATCACATTGGTTTGTGTTTATTGCCGCATTCTATTGTATAAAATGAATAAATACGCATACCTATGGTATGAGCATAAATTCATAGAATACATAATATTGTTATTATGCTTATGAATGTTGAAAAAGTACTTTTTCCCCCTTTCATTAATCATGAAGAAAGGGGGTAACTTTTCCCAGTTATAACTACATTAAAAGTCCTTCTAATTATGTTTATAAACGGTAACAACAATTCGTAAATAATGTTATCACAAAGACAATCAGCGACCAATAAACTTATCGAGCTGTACTAATTAGATAATGATTACACACAAATTACGAGGAGTGTCCCAAATTACGTGCGACTGATCACGTTGGAGTATTTTTGTACGGTAATGAGGGCTTAGTGATCGATGAGCGAAACCAGACCTTGGCCGTCACCTCTGATTCACTAGAGACTATGAGATATTTTTATAATTCCTTTAGCTAATCTAGAAAAATATAGAGCTGACGTGGTGTGAAAGCGTTCATAGATATTAGAGATATTAGCTAAAGAGTATTACGAAGAATTTTTATTATTTCCTCATATAATTTCTAAAGAAATGTAGCTGTGTGAGAATGAGAATAAGTGTAATACTTAGGCTTTGCTGCAATTTTCATTATTAGTGCCCGGCTTCTCGGTGATTTTGTCAGAAGCTTATCTATTAAATAGCGCTTTTGATTGGATGACGCAAATGGTATTAACCAATCAAAAGTGCTATTGGATTGAAAAAAAACTGCAATTTTGTCTCAAGCAGGCTGTCAGGTATTATACTGACAGGAGCACTCCAGTTTATGCCTGTTTTCTGGACCTTTGAAAAGCTTTCGATATGGTGTCTTATGAGGTATTGTGGCGTAAGTTAAAAACCGGTCTTCCACACGAGATAATTAATATTTTTGATTATTGGTACAATAACCAAGTTAATGTTGTGTAGTGGTCTGGGGCTTTCTCTGATGAGTACAGATTAAAGTGTGGAGTGCGACAAGGTGGATTAACATCCCCGCGTCTACTTAATCTGTACATAAGTAAATTGGCGGGCTAATCATAAACATCATAAGTTATGCTGATGACATGATGTTGTTTAGTCCCTCAATTAGTGGACTTAGAAAGTTGCTCAAAAAGTGCGAAGAGTATACCGCAGCTCAAGGACTCAGGTATAATTCCAAAAAATGTGAACTACTAGTGTTTCAACCTCATGAGCATAAAGTGCACAAGCACAACCACCCTTCATCATTGTGTCATTGGGTCACTGACAATCTTGTTCACGATGTATACATTGAGAGGGAGAGAAGAGCATTGGCCGTACGTGGGAACATGGTAGCTTTTAGATTTGCAAGGTGCACTGCAGAGGTAAAAGTGACTTTATTTAAGGCTTACTGCCAGTCCTTTTACATCTGCAATGTATGGGCATCCTATACCCAACGAGCGATCAATGCTCTTCGAGTGCAATATAAGAATGTTTTTAGGATGTTGTTAGGACTACCAAGGTACTGTAGTGCCTCAGGCATGTTTGCAGAAATACGCACCGACGGATTTAGTGCCATAATAAGAAAAAGAGTCGCGTAGTTGATGCAACGTACCAGAGGTAGTAATAACAGCATTCTAAGGGTTTTGACGGACACTCCAGACGGTCTGGTGAGGCATTGGATTGGAGTGCATGTTAAATGACTTGAGTCTCTGTTCAGTGCCTAAGCATTTTCTTAATTAGTATACTAACATAAATTTTTAAGTGCAATATATTGTATTTACTAACATTATGAATTTTATAATTATCTGAAATAAATTATTATGTATTTTATTTATAAAATACTAACAGAAAACCTCATAAACCGGGCATTACTATATTTAATTATGAGCCGTAACAATATTATCAGCTGATTGAACTGTCACTTCTTGAGGTTTATCGAAGGTAATATCTTCGATTTTAATTTCTTTATGTCGATATGTTTATACCATTCATCCACTTTTACTGGATGACATTTTAATAAGCCTCACAGCTCTGTCCTATTTTGTTCACTGTAGCAAAAGACTATCTCCCTGGGGCATAGTCCACAAACCTTGGCACTTTAACGAGATGTCTCTCCGACCGGAACAAACAACAATGGCCGTCTTTGAACATCCAGATAGATAACACGAGTATCGTATGACGATTCTTAGTTACGACGACGATAACGATAAATGCGCAATGAACCGTATGGTCCCAAATTCCGTAGTAGTTTAATGATATTTGTATCTTCTGATTGCGAGATATACAATTTTGACATAAACAATGTCAATATGAGAATGTTTTTCATTCTTGGAATATGTACCCATAGCCCATAGGCACCCGCTACAAAATACAAAAGAACTGCTTTTGACCTATACTAGAAACCTATAAACCTGGGTATCTGGATAAGAATGAAAAATATCTGCGCCTTGCTCGACTCAGGAAAGGCACTTTGCTTTTACTGGCAAAGCAAGCAGAGAAGAAAATTTGCCTACCCAGCAAAAGTAACTTAACCTATGGCGTCACAAATAATACAACGTCACTGTTCCAGCTGGAGGACATGGAGGTGACGCTCGTGTCGGCGGACAACTCGGCGCGGCTGTCGGCCGAGCACACGCAGTTCAAGCCGATCAACATCGACCTGTCGCAGCCCGCGCACAACCTGCACCACACCTTCAACAAGTGAGTACTGAGCTCGAGGTCCTATACGGTGGGAGAGCAATGCTTCGACACGAGCTGGCCGGTTCGATAGTAGAAAGAAATTCCTTTCTCTCTCTCATTCACTCAAACAGAATGTCTTCAAATTTTCAAGTTAGAACCAGATAAAACTGTTACTTTTATCTGACAAGTGAAAAACTTTTGCTCAGAAGGTCGATTCTGCTAATTAAATCCTGCAATAATACAGTTACGATCCAGTCCCGACCGGGATATGTTAAAACTGCAAAATTGAAATGAATGTATTATCTAAATAATGTACAATAATAACGAGAATTGGGGTTCAGAAATACCATAAGTTGTTTACTTCTCAGATTAAAGTAACAGTTACACTAGTGAATAGTGTAATGCAGATAATTATTATTGAAGATGACTATTCTGTTTTGTACGAATAACTTTTAATAAAAGAAAGCTCTCTCTATACATTGAATATTGATTTATGAATTTTATATCACTTTAAATAGAAATTAATTGATACATCAAACTATATGAAGCATTGATAGAGTTTGATAGAAGTAATCGGTTTGTCAGCAATCTGCGCAATTCTTACACACTCAATCAAAATTAACAGTTGATAAAGACTTTGCGGGTTAATCAAATGGATATTACATTGTCTTGTTTCAATAACATCATAAGTACCTTGTAATTTATTTTTACCATTATTAAAATAATATAACACGTCTTATAAATGAATTCAATTATTTTTAAATTATAAATGTTATTTTAGGGGAATGATCAACATGATGCACGAAAGTGGCAGCTCGAACATGTACCAAAGCGGCGAGTCGCTGATGCGCATGTCGCCCCCGAGTCTGGTGTCGTCCCTGGTCATGGAACACTCTGGAAACTTCAACGCCGAGTCGATAGAAAGCCGAAAATCGCTACACTCACATAAGGATTTAGGTAGTTTTTTTTATCCAACTCATAATTTTGCTATGAAAAAACGACTTCAAAGTGGTCATTTCACCAACGCCTGTAAAAGTTAATCGTTGATTAAATTTGTAATGTCAGGTTCTTCGTATTCAAGAAAGAGAAGGCATTATGTATAGACAAATGATTAACACTGACATGCATTGGTGAAAATGGGACTTAACCTCATACGAATTAAATGACAAACCTCCGAATCAAGGGAATATTAATGAAACTGCAATGTGAACATTTTAAAAAAGAATTAATGTATTAATAAAATATTTTCAGGGTTGCCTGCTTCGGGTCGCGAAAGTATAGATCCTAATATGATGACCAGTATGACGCTCAGCATCTTGGACGAGAAAGACATGAGTACAAGCTTCCTCTCACAAACAACGTATCCTGACAACGACAGCTTGATGGACTCCCTGCCACCCAGCCTGGTCAGCTCAGTCAATTCCTCGTACATAGTGTCCAGTCATTCCAAACTCAAGCCCGAGCATCCGGAAACCAACATATTCAGCTCAACGACGTTCACACATTTGGAGAAATCGGAAAAATTACTGTCCGCTCGTCCCAGGTGCCAATTGTACAACAGCTTTAAAAGGGACTCGCTAAAAAACTCGGAGAGCTACATAAAATCGAAAGAGGAGACGTGCCAAACTGAAAACGTTAAAGTATTAAACGAAAACTGTGATAGCAACCTAGTCGCGCAGCAGAGTAAATTAACACCCAAGGCCAAACTCAACGGAGACATGAGCGAAACGGTGACCCTACATTATTCCAACAACAAATACAAACTGGACAATGATGCCGAAAAAGAAAATCTGAACGCAACATTCGAAGCCGACGATGCGTTCTACAGAGACATGGGTGTACAGAAAACAGTAGATCCGGGCAAAAACAGTCTGAATATAACACTGGACAAACAGGAGTTGAATGAGATTATTCAGGCGCGGCAAAAGTTGTCTCTGGCGAGGAAAGCTTTGCCCAACGAACCGCCTCCTCATCAAGCGGACGCTCAGGTAAAAACAATCCAGCTACCGAACCAGACGATAACGGTTCCTAGGAAAACTATGGAGAATGCATCCGAGCTGCTCTCGAGAAGAAGAGATATGAACTATGAGAGGAACGAGGAAAAAGTCCATAGGGAAACGCCAAAGAGGAATGCAACGTTCAAAAAGGTGTCACCGAAATCGAACGCGATGGACGCAACTGTGATGTATATGAAATCGGATGATAACAATATCATAGATATCAATTCGGCTACCCTAAATCTCCTAGATTCTGCGGAAAAAGCGCCACATGATGTAAGTCCCATTAATCATCATTTTTAGGGATTCATTGTTATGTGTCTAACTTTTAACATCTTAACTCCAGTTTCAATTATATTTCAACAAAACTTAACGCATATTTAGCGGAACACAAAAAAAAGTCCATAATTAAAAAAATATGGTTTTATTTTAAAATCTACTTACTACACTTCTTTTGTTATTTAAAGTTTCATTTGTTTTACTTAAAATGAAATTAAGAGCAGATTTTGCGATTAAAGGCTATTTGTGAAAAATGGTACATTTTTGAACTTTTCATGTAACCGGGAAAAGTGAAAATTAATATTAAAATAACAATTAAATTAGAAAAATGGTGATTAATATCGCGTATTTCCTTCACGTGCTCTTATTAAAGATTCTACCCATCTAGGCATACTGAGAATGATGTTATCGATGGTCTCCTGGGATAGTCTCCGCCATTCCTAAACTACGGCGATTCGCAGTTCACCCACGTTGGCAGGAGCTGGAATTCTGGACTTAACTTTTCTTTTCAGCAAGTCCCAAACGTGCTCTATTGGATTCATATCCGGTGATCTCGCCGGCCACTCCATAACAGTGATATTCATATCATTAAGATGAGCTTGAGTTACCCGAGCGGTATGCGGCCGAGCATTATCCTGCATAAAAACAAAATCGTCACCGATATATGGGGCAAACGGTACGACATTTTCTTCTAAAACTTCTCTGATATAGCGGTCTGCAGTCAGACTCCCTCTGTCAATCACTACCAAGTCTGTGCGAGCTCCCAAACAAATGCCCGCCCAAACCATTATTGATCCACCACCGTATGCAACTGTAGTTTCAAAATTTGTCTAAATGTATCGTTCTCCTTTGCGTCTGTATATTCTTTGCCTGCCGTCAATTTGATTTAAGAGAATTCTGCACTCATCACTAAACAATACCTTACTCCATTGGTCCGCGTTCCAAAGTCGATATTCCTGAGCAAAAGTTAACCTGTTTCTATGATGATTTACCTCGAGCTTTGGAGCCTTGGCGGGCACAAATGAACCCAAACCAGCTTCTTCGAACCTTCTTCGTACCGTACGCTCACTTACGGTTACACCCCGCACTGCTTCTAACTCATGTCGGGCTTGGACGGCCGTCAAACTGGGGTTCCTACGTACACGAAGCCGAATGAAACGATCATCCCTACTCGAAGTGCGTCTTTTTCTGCCTTGTCCTGCTCTTCTCACATAAGTACCGGTCTCCCTGAACCGTTGGATACTGCGATGGATCGTTGAAACTGGTCGACGAAGATCTCTGGATATCACTCTGTAGGTTTGACCATTTCTTCGCATTTGGAGTGCCCTGGCAATCTCCGTTGGGGCTAAGTCAGGCATAATTCAGTCCTCAACTCCAAAAAGATACGCGATTAAAAAATACTAACTAAAAACAGTATTTCAATGAAATTTTAAATCAAACTCAGAAGGAAGAAATACTCGAAGTTCGCTCCAGATAAGGTGTATTTGAATAAAATTAAAACAATTGCATAAAATGTGATGTTCAGTTGTTTTATTAATTTGAAAATATTTCTTTTTAAATTAAATGACGTATAAACCAGCCAGCAACCTTATATGATACTGATATCAAAACTTTGTTTTATGTTCCGCTAAATATGCCGGGTGTGTATAGTTTATTTGAGACGAATATTTAATTCTATATTTGTCGCTTATGAACTATTAAACATGATACTTTGAAAACAATATAGGTTTTCAGTGACATTCTGCAATTCATTATGTGAGTAAATAGTATGATATACGAATAATAAAACATTTATATAACAACTTTTATAATCGCCTAAAATTAGCCGATCGTTTTACAGTTTTAATGTCGTTTTTTCTAAAAATCTGACCACTACAGTATGACTATGGTAAGGTTACCAATAGAAACACTCTTAAAATATCAATGTTTCAGGACTGGGGTCTGCAGGAGCGTGCCATGGTCGGCTCTAACGAGAGCACAGACACGGCTACATTCAGCTCCAGCAGCCCGCCGGAATGCGTGCCCGAGGCTAACATCGACCCACGTAAGTCTTGTGCCATACAACATGAAGTAAAAAAGTTAAGATGTCAACCTGACAGTGGCAGATGAGAACTAGAGAATAGAAGTTAAATGTTGCCTATAGAGAAAAATAAGGTCTAAATTATGCCATTATAGACAGCGACTGTGCGCACAAAAAAAATCCCCTGGTACACGAAAATTTTTCCGCGATAAAAATTAGCCTTTGCCTACCCCGCGGTCTACTCCATATCTGTGCCAAATTTCATCAAAATCGATCTAGTAGTTTTGGAGCCTATTCAATGCAAACAAACAAAATATATTTCCTGTTTATAATATGTATTATGTACTAGTATAGAAATCATCGGTAATCCAATAGTATATAAGATATGTAAAATGTTCTTTCTATACTTTAATTTACAGGTAATCAAATCGCTTCAACGCCCCTTATTCTGAAAGCCGGCGCCAAAGCCAATTTTTTTGACATTCATAACACTATATCACCGATCTACGACATGGACGACAAGCCATACGTTCTAGCTAAGGCGGCCAGCGTAGACTCCGAAATGGAAAGAACTTACAATATGAATACTACGGTCATAAACAGCGCTACGATCAGGAAATCGTCCGCCAAACGAGACATATTAGCGGGTAGGGGGAGTCCGGAAAAGAAACCGGTACAGACTATAAAATCTCCAACTCGGGCGTACCCGGGACATGCAGGTATGTATAGTAATATATTGCATTTTTATTGCCTAATGCTTAAGCGCAAAATTGTTCCTATAGATATTTAAAAATATTTTATTTTAAGCACGATGGCTGTGGAAATAAAATGTTATTAAATACGCATGGTGTAGGTATATATGCTTTAATGGATTTAGCATTCATAACATTGTATATATTAACATAATTTTTGTAATAACACCATCTGCATCAATAACAAAGTACCTGCGAAATGCTTAGATTTCTTATAGCAACATTAATCACTCATTCTGTGTGCCATTTGTAGTAAGTCAAGTTAGTTAAGCTCTGTAATAATGGCTATAAATAAATAGAAAATCACTCATAATATGCTTGAACTTCTTAGGTCGCTGCGTCGAATTTTGCGGTGTGTGACGCGGCGGCCGACGGCGGACAGTGATAGCAGCGGCGACGCGGCGCGCGCAGGCGGGCGCCATAGTTACCGCTTGTCGGAAATGCACTCCTTCCAAGCGGTGACTATGGCGCCCGCCTGCGCGCGTTGTTGTCACCGTGCCGCCGCGTCGCTCACCGCAAAATTCGAGGCAGCGGCCTTGGGGTTAATTTTTCTTCTTTAAAGTGACCTCATAACTCACATTTATAAATATCGTAATATGGTAAAACGGGTACTATATAATCACAGATCTTAATATGTAGGTCAAATATGGAACTTCTATCTACCGCAACGTCCTAATGGTTAAAGTTGTTTCTGTCTATATTTTCTTCGTGGGTCGGGATTGATTTGCATTTACATCGTGTGATAAAATTATAGGAGCAATCAGTGCAATGCCCCCGCCAAATGCCGTGCCAAGGAAGACCGGTTTACCGACCTCCAAGTTGAGACAGTATAGTTCACATAAAGAACTCAATAGGATACCTGGTAAGATATTTGTTTACAAAAGGCGGAGTTGAGAGGGATAGGTAGGCCTTACCTCCTTAGTCCTTACTCATGCGGAACACTCATCCCTAGAAGTAGTAGGCAAGTAGAGTGCGTATGCATCCGTTACAATATGATCGTTAGATGCATGCACATTTCCATTAGCTCTATTATAAATTTACCCCCTTAGTAAGAAAAGTATTTACACAATGTATAAGCTATACATTGTTTTGTCTTGTCTGTCAAGCGACTTTTCCAACGTATCAGACAAGGACACAATATGTAAGCTATTAATTGTTTTTTTTTCTTGCAACAATATGCAGCTTGCCTATAAAGTAACTAAAAACATACTTAAATTAAAATTATAAGCTTTTGAATTTTATAATAATAACCTTGTGATTTAAAACAGCATTAAAACTACAACTGCTTTGATAAAATCAATCTAAATAACATTATTTTGAGAGTTTTGTAACAGTTATAATTAATTTATTAACATGACGTTCAGTAAAAATTAAAAAAATAATTTACGCCTAGTCAAAGGTGAACTATATTAGGCTATGGGTACCAACGTGTCACATGTAATACCCCATACCAGCCACCAATACTTGTACCAAATTATGCACAAAATATACGATTGCACGCAAAAAATGCGAGGCCTTTGTCAACTCGCTAATTCGCACTGTATATGCATACACTTGTCAAGCTGTAATATAAATACAATTACAAGCAGAGGTCAGAAGAACCATGATACAAAAAGAAAGACTATTAGTTACCTAAATAAAAAAAGTATAATAAAATGTGGTATAGGGCCCGTGTCGAGTGCGTCGCGCACGCTGGTCGGGCGGCCGATGGTGCGGCATGGCGTGTACGCGTCCAACCCCGCGCTCAGCCCCACCGCGCCCGAGCGGCCCGGCTCGCAGCTGCTGCCGCCGCAGCGCAGGGACTCCTACACCGTCGCCATGCACCACGTGAGTGTGTCATGTACACTATAGCGCCCGTGTCGAGTGCGTCGCGCACGCTGGTCGGGCGGCCGATGGTGCCGCGCGGCGTGTACGCGTCGAACCCTGCGCTCAGCCCCACCGCGCCCGAGCGGCTCGGCTCGTTATTAAAGCCGCCAAAAAGTTTCAACAATTAATTATTTAAGTTGTAAAAGTAGTATTAAGTAGTATAAAAAGTATAGTACCAGCTATATTTTGGCGCTATATTAATATTAGCTAAGGCATTAGGGAGGCCATTGAAAAAAAAGACGTACAAGAAAGTGACGTCGCATTCGCTTCTGCCAATCCTGTGCGTTTCTAATTACGTGGTCAAACGTTTTTTTTTTTTAAATATAATACATATACATAAGTTATATATATATATATATATATATATATATATATATATATATATAAGATTTTAGGTTTTCTCAGATCCTTTTACTTGATTCAGTTATTCAAGTAAAAAGATCTAAGCGTGTTAATGTAGTAGCCAAATCGTTATAGAAGGAACCAGAGGGTCCGAAGCCGGTTCCCGCGCTGGTGCGGCAGGGCACGGAGACTCTGCGGCGAGAGCGGACCTCCACTAACCCTCCCTCGAGAGACGTAAGTTATATACAGTGCGACCATCTTAGTAATGTCTCTTGGCAATCTCCGTTTTTCTATGGAAGTGACAGACGATGTATGAAAAACAACGATTTCCCGAAAGACATTAGCAACGCGGTTTTACTATGCGTATCTTTATGTTTGTTTGTGTCGCTTCTCGAATGGCCTCCTGTTTGTTTCTCATTACTTCACATAATTTATGTTTCACGATTATATTATATCAATGTTATAAACTCTGTTCTGATACAATTGAATACAAACGTAAACAGAGAGAACAATAGTACACATAATGTGTAATGGTAATAGTGCAATATATAAGGTTTTGGTAAAATCAAATACATATGTTTGGGCATATGATATACTGATATATGATATACTGCTTATGTAAAGACATTTAAGCAAAATAATAATTTAAAAAATTCGAATACAATATAATATACTAAATAAAATATACATTGCGCTCTCTAAGACGCTGAGGTCATTAACCTCACAGAAACCACTGACTTTAAAGCGAAAGCGAAGTCTTTACCTAAATTATTTCAATTCAATCAGTTGTGTGTGGTCAATGACCACCGTAGCACCGTAAAGAACATTATGTAATTTTATAAAGGTATTTTTTTTATTATTGTTTTGCCTAAACGTCTATACATAAGGAGTAGATCATATGCCCAAAATATCCGTAATCGATTTTACTTAACCTTATAGAAATACAATGACACATTAAATTGGTCGAATCATTTTTTTTGTCTACGTTTAGATTCAATTGGATATGAACAGGACTATAGCTTTTGTTTGTTCGTGTCGCATCATGACATACTGTTTGTTTCGCATTGTCTCATATTTTTGTTTTAATGTCATATTAAACAGTTAGTAATTTTTATTTTCTACTGATGTACCTAATACGAGGGCTGATTGATAAGTTTCCGAAACGACAAAGAAAAACTTCAAAAATCTATTTAAAATAAAAAAAATTCTCAACGTAGTTTCCTTCTACCTCGATGCATTTAGTCCAGCGCTTCTCCAATACCGTTACACCAGTTTGATAAAATGTTTTCTCCAACCCCTCAAAATACTCGTCCACGGCAACAATGACTTCTTCATTTGATGAAAATCTCTGGCCACCTAACCATTTCTTCAGGTTTGGGAATAAGTGGAAGTCGCACGGGGCCAGATCCGGGGAATAGGGTGGATGCGGTAGCAATTCGAACCGCAATTCATGGAGTTTGGCGACTGCAACCATTGACGTGTGTGCAGGTGCGTTGTCATGGTGGAACAAAATTTTTTTCTTGGCCAAATGTGGTCGTTTCTTCTGGATTTCTTCACTTAATTTTTGCAGCAAGCTTGCGTAGTACTCTCCATTTATTGTTTTTTCTTTTTGCAGATAATCCACTAAAATAATCCCTCGAGCATCCCAAAAAACAGTTGCCATCACTTTGCCGGCCGACAAAACCGTTTTTGCTTTCTTCGGCGCAGGTTTTCCGCTCTCAGTCCACTGCTTAGATTGTTCTTTTGTCTCGGGAGTATAATGATGTATCCAGGTTTCATCGACTGTTACATAACGCCGCAAAAACTCAGTAGTATCTCGGTTAAACAGCGCCAAACACTCCGATAAATCGTCCACTCAACGGTCAATCGACCAAAAGGTCTACAGTGAGCAAACGCGGCACCCATCGCGCGCAAAGCTTTTTCATTCCCAAATGTTGGTGCAAAATATTAAAAACGCGTTCAGATGAAATGCTCACCATATCTGCTATCTCTCGCAGCTTTAAGCGCCGATCATTCAATACAATTTTGTGAATTTTTTTGATCATGTCCGGATTCGTGACTTCATTTGGACGGCCAGACCTGTGGGCGTCTTCGCAGCTCTGTCTTCCACGTTTATAATCAGTTACCCAGGTGGTGCAGGAGCAGAATTACCTAAAACACTGTCTAGCTTGGCTTTAATCTGGGTTGCTGTTTTCTCTTTTAAAACGTAAAACTTTATCACCGCACGAATTTCGTTTCTTTCCATTGTTAAGAAAATTTACGACAGAGAAAGTTCTACGTCCTCTCAAACAAATTCCATCAGTTCGATTAAATTCAAATTTGGCGTTCTATTTTCAAAAAGATGCCAGAATATAATGTAATATTCCTTTTTTGCGTATAATTTTTTTAAGTTCGTCGTTTCGGCCAGTTATCAATCAGCCCAGGTATTATGTTGAAGCTGTTTTTTTTGTACCAATATATGTTTGTGTAATGCTGCTTGTTTAACGTTTGTGACTAATTCCAGTTTAATTATAACGTTACATGCTGAGCGCCTTTACACACGCCCGCGTCACAGCTCCGGCGGCGCCGCCGGATTTTGTATGGATTAAAAAAAATTACATACAAATCCTAGTTACGCGGCGCCGCTGGAGCTGCGGTGCGTCTGTAAGCGTACGAAAGCCATAATGCCATTAACATCTTGTCAAGATTCAAAATTAAATAACGCTCATTTTTAGAAAACGGTATATTTACACCGCATACAGAATTGAAAAATACACGCATTATCATTATTTAGTGAATAACTATACATTATATCTGTGTTAATATTGTATGATCTTACATGTTTGTGTTAATGCTGTACGGCTTATTATGTGTGTGTAAGCTCCGCGTGGGTGGCGCGGTCTACGGGGTGCCGGTGTCACAGCGATCGCAGCTTACCACTGTAAGTACACGTTGCATGTTGGTGTGTCTGTAAGCCGAGGGCTTGAAGTGTCAAGTCTCAAATGTCAGATTTGACAACTCCACACGATTTTCAGCTTACATTATTAGCGCAAAGCTTTATTTACAGAACTGTTTTTTATGTCGTGACCACTAAAAGACACCTGGGGAACGTAGCCTTAGGCTGGGACTATATTCTCCGGCAGCCAGAACACCGGTGAAAATTCAGAGCACTGAAAATTCTGCGCTAATACAATACAGTTAAAAATGGAAGTTTTTAATGTCGAGCTGTCATATATGACATTGACATTTGGCAATATTGTATTTTTTTTATTTATATATGGCATCGGCTTATAACCATTTGCCAGTGTCAAGTTAAAAAGGCGGGAATAGAACTTTCGTTTCAATTTTCAACACCGTATTCGTATATCGTCAAGTCTAAAGTCTAGTCAAAGTTCAAATATATAGTCAGTACAGTCCATGAGTCATGTCAGTCGATTCAGTAAAGTGGTAGTGGTAGTAGCTTTACTGAAAGTTCCTAGGGAGTTTTGACGGGAAACACAAAATAGCACGTTTTTAGAAGATGTACCACTTGCCCACACTTGTACACGTTAACGAATATTTAATGGTTAATATTCTACCAATATTACACATTAAGAACCGAGATAACACAAATTTATGAAATATTACAAATTCCACAACGTCACACATTGAACTCCCCGGCAAAATCCCGGCAATATTGTGTTAGCGTGAAATTGGCGTTTTGTAAAGGAGGAACATAAAGTCGATTTTTTTTAAACATAATATATGCACTTTTGCCATCTCATAGGTAGTTCATTGATCTGTTTATTCAAAAAAATCATTCGGACAGGCGAATAAAATCTTTGAAGGCGCTTTGGACTGACCCATCGGAGTTTAATTTTTTCCCTTGTAAGAAGTTATCCAAATTTCGAAAAAAAAATGGTAATCTGTTGGAGCAAGGTCCGGGGAGTACGGTGGATGTCTTAGACATTCCAATTGAAGCTCCTCTAATTTGGTTGCTGTCTGTTGTGCAGTGTGTGGTCTAGCGTTGTCCGGAAGCAGCAGTGGCCTAGAGCGAATGACCAACCTCGGTTGTTTAGCAGCTAGCTTTTCCATCATGATTTTCAGTTGTTGGCAATAGACATCTACCGTAATCGTCTGGTCAGATTTAAGGAAGCTATATTGAAGGACACCGGCACTAGTCCTCCAAACCCTCACAAGTAACTTTTTTTGAGTCAATTTTTGCTTGGCTTTGGCTGGTTGGCCAAGGTTCTGCCATTGCGATGAGCGTTTCCGATTATCGTACAGGTTCCACTTTTCATCACAGGTAATGATTCGATTTAAAATCCCTTCATTATTGTGCCGGTTGAGTAATGTAACGCAGCAGTCGACGCGCGTTTGTCGGTTTGCTGCACTCAATTCATGAGGTACCCACCTTTCTAGCTTTTTCACCTTTCCAATTTGCTTCAAGTGGATTAAAACAGTTTTATCACTAACACCGCAGCCTTCAGCTAACTCGGAAGTGGTTTGCGATGGATCCGCTTCTACAATAGCCTTCAATTCTTCATTATCAACTTTGGTCTCCGGCCGTCCACGGGGCTTGGTTCTGCAGATCGAAATTTCCAGAACGAAAACGTTGGAACCAAAAACGCACTGTGTTTTCTTCTGCGACACCGCCGCCATACACATCATTAATCCTTCGAGCCGTTTCTGCAGCACTGGTGCCACGGTGGAACTCGTACCCGAAAATAATACGATATTTCAAGTTTTCCATTTTGTAAACATAGTGACGCAAAGAAAAAACAAAAAGAGGAAAAAACAAATGAATTACGGTTTTCGAAACACAAATGCATGAGAGTAAATAGCGGTATAAATTTAAAATTGCTATTCCTAACCAAAGAAGATATATTTGAGATCAAAGTGGCCAGTACGACAAAACGCCAATTTCATATGTAAGGACCTAATATTAGCGCAGAGTTCTATTTCCAATGCTCAGAATAGGCTACTTGACCATGTTTTTATTTATGTCCTAAACGCTTCATAATTGTTTCATTACACAAAAAAAATATATATTACATTATTTTTAAATCTAAAAACCTACAAAAAAATATTTTAAAAATACACTTTTTAAAAACAGCCGAAAACACTATTCGCCATGTTGGTTGATAGATTATCTGTTCTGTGACGTCATACTTGTACTATTTGTAATCTGTGCTATAGTCCGTAGTAGTAAAATGTCGGTGTGACGTTCCGTTTGACGTTTAGACATAAATGTAAATTAGGTAAATATAAAGTTAGGAATTTTAGAATAAACATGAAAAAGAATACAGGAAAACCTTTTTGAGCTACTTCAATATAGCATGGAATTAGAGGAAACAACAGTCATGAACTATTCATTTACAGAAACACGTTCCGTTTCACTACTACATATCATGTGTTTAGTGTTTTTGTGTCACATCCTTACCGGAAGTTACTTCGAGGTGTTTTCATAAGTAGAAATTAAAAACCAAAAATACATATTTTGAAATCAACTTTATTTATCAATCATAAGTTTTTAATTTATGATATCGCTAGAATTCGTTTCCCTAAGCCAAGTACTTAAGGAAATGATCCTTCAATATATGAAATTAAATATGAGTCAAGTAGCCTATTTCCTACAGCCTTCCGGATTCCGGAGCACACAGATTAAAGTCTCAGCCTAATGCATGTTTTGTTCGTTCTGATATTTACAAGTTCTCACTGTTGAATCCATTTTCACAGGAAATAAAAGTTTATCAACTAGTTTGCCCGACACACGTTGTTTTGTCTTAACTATGAACTTTAATAAATAAATAACTTACACCTACTACCTACGCCAACATCTACAACCTACACCTATTTACATGTACACTCACAACTACAATTACAATTAATACATCCACACCTACATACCTAGTAGTGGTCAAGCAATTTTAAGATGTAGATGGAAAATTGTATAGACTAAACATACAAAGAAATAAAATTGAAGTGTCTGTTTGTAGTTTCAAATGTATATTTTGACCAAAAAATCATTTTTTTTTAATTTTTTGTATTTTTGTCCTTCTGTCTGTTTGTTCCGGTTAGTCTCTGAAGCGGCCGGACCAGTTTTCATCTGACTGGTAGATAGCTGATGTTATATGGAGTAACTTAGGCTCCTTTTATCTTAGGGTTCCGTTTCCATTAATAGTTTCACGGCAACGAAGTTGCGGGCACCAGCTAGTAATTTATAATTTTAGTTAAAAAAATTGCTAATTTTATGTTTTCAGCCGTCGGCGACGCGGCCGTACTCCATAGCGGGCACCTCCCATCTGCGGATATCTCGGCCCAGCACCGCCGTGCCCGCGCAGCGCCCGCCACCAGGTTAGATCACCTTTAAAATCAAATAACCTTTATTTACTGATACCAAATACTGGCAGGATTCGCCAGTGTCCTTTGTATTTACAAAGGACTCCATGACAGATTTTCCATCAAGAGCGGCCAAGTTTCGAACATAATATGTGGTTTTATAGTACTTAAAAAGTTATTATATAAAAAAATATAGGTATTATACTTTTAGGACTTGGGAATAAAAAGTTATGAATCTCCGAATATCAGAGAATTGATGTGCAAAAAACGTACTTATCTGTGGTTATCGTTGTCATCATATCTATATAGTATATTGTTACCATACTCTAATTTGTCAATTTGAGGCGTAAAAGCCCCATCTAGCGGCCCAGTAGATAGATTTATTTTAATTGGAGTATCAAGTTATTTTGTTTTTTTATAGCTACAGCAGTTTCGTACTAGTTTTATGAAGAAAATGTTACTTAGGGTGTGAAATGGATCCCTGTATACTATTTGTATTTATATACTTAGAGAAATAATTATCAGTGGCGTGCACAGGATTATGACACTGGGTATGCGGCGAAGTACTCGGTCACAAAAACTTTTTCGTTTATAGATTTTTAGCATAGCTACAGCCAAGCGACGGATCTCTAAGTCGAAACTATGCCAACAGAGCAAGTCTTAGATGTACTACTATTCATGTACATCTTCTACGGCAACGCAGGCAAAACAGCGATCGATAGTCGCGGCGGAAGAAATTCTAATAAGTAAAATAATAAGCATATTTTAAAATATTATAACTACTCACCAGTCAGTCAGCTTCAATTTTCACATATTCAAGGTTCCGGTTACTTGAGATTACTATATCCCGATGTAAATGACTAAATAATATGCAAGGAAAACAATATAATTTAATCGTATGTACACAACCACACAGCCAGTTATACGTTTCATTACTTTTAACATGAAATTTTCGAGTTACATTATTTTTTTGCTGGTTTAGTTGTTGTAACTCGGGTACACACCTACCTTTAGACAGAATTTGAATCTTTTCACTGAATGACAATTGTGAGAACTTGTTATTTTTAATTTTTAATAAACACACATTTTCAACACAAACCTCACAATCAAATAACATTTTAAAAAAATCAACAAACGCACTAGTAAAAGCAAATCACTACAATTATTATAGAAACTCAGTAATAAACTGTTAAATGTACACACTTTCAAATGTTAAAATGAAAAATCTTTTAAGAAAACTATAAATAAACTGGAGCGATTAAATTGTAAACAATGCTTATCACATGAAATATGCAATATGGCCCCCGCGAAACACAAAATGTTTCTTCTATTTAAACAAAACCTTACTAAACAAAAATGCATAATGTGCATACGTGTTTTATTAGATTTCCGTCTATTATTTTTACTCGGATTATAGGCAACGAATAATTTCCGACAAGCCAGTTCGGCGGTTTTCGGAAGCGATCGGATAGCCGAGAGCCATCGCCTGCCGCTGGAGTTTTCCGCTATATAATCATGTCATGTCGATATTCATGGGTGTGTGCGTTTGCGAAGTATGAAAATTACACATACATGCGATGATATGTCCTGCAGAACGCAACGGCATGAGATGAGTTGCTATTTATAAAATATTAGGCGCTTTTAAATTATTATATTTTTAAATTTATTTATTTCATATTAATTAAAGTCATCTAAAACGTACGAACGTTTTATTAAAATATCTGTGAATGACAAGTAAAGCACTGCATTTCTGCCTACAAGGAGCGCACGCCCCTGATAATTATTGTTTTTAGTTTTCGTAACGCGAAAGCGACATCTATCATTTATCTGTTAGCATATTGCGTTTCCAAACAAACTAGTTATTAATTTATATAGTTCCAATACATTTTTGATTTGCTTCTTACCTTTACTACTGTAATAATTATAATTTGGTTGGTGACCCCTCTTCGGTTTCTGGTTTCTTATTTACTTGGAAAATACAACTGAGCGTTTTAAGCCGGTTTTCTGTGAGCCCTCGCGATCCATCGGTCGTGTCGGCCCTTTTGTGCCGACGAAGACGTCGAAGAAGCGTAGTTCTCCTACGGTTTTATTATTCATTACATTACATAAATGCCTGATGTGTTTCAGTACAAACGGAGCAGCCGCGGCCGAGCACGGAGCGCGTGTCGGCGCTGCCCCGCCCCTCGCGCCTGCCCGCGCCGCGACGCGCGCTCAGGTACACGCCCATCATACATATTATGTGATCAAGCTGGGACTATATGATCCGGAATCCGGAAGGCCGGGGAAAAAGAGCATTGAAAATAGATCTCTGGGCTGGGATCGAACAGTGTCGTGTAACAAATGTCAATGTCATATAATATGACAGATCGACACTCGACACTTCCATTTTCAACTCTATTGTATTAGCGCATAGTTCTATTGTCAATGCAAAATTTCCCCCGGTCTACCAGTTTCCGGACAATATAGTGCCAGCCTAAGTTACAGATCCCGGCACATAAATAATGAGGCGTGAGGTGTGACTCGCTCGTCAGAAGCGCCTGCGCATCTCGCTGCCCTGGCCTGCGCACTTGACTCAATGACGGTCAACGTCAACGTCGACGGTCTGTAAAATGTTTTATTCTTCGTCTTATTTTTAACTTTATATTTAATATAAATAATAAAGTTAGAAATTTTGGATGGATGGATATTTATTTACTGCTTCAAGTTTCAAGATGTATCCATGAACAGCAGGTCTAAAATGGCCACGTCAAGTTAATCGTACTATGAAACATTACTATTTAAAACATTATTTATTACTGAAATTCAGTAATTGATGTTTTATAGTATGATTCTGCCTTCATGCCTTCTCTTTTATAAATAAGATAAGAACGAGAGATTTAACATGATATTTAACCCAGGGCTAACTTTAACCCAGATCTGCGCAAGTGGGCCTTGATGTGACTTTTTTAGACCTGCAGATCTGACGCGACTTACAGGAAATGGTTATTAATTTGTGGAATAGAAATAGCATCAGATAATAGCAATAGATTATGCTTAGAGCTACTTTCGTTAAAATTTATGAACATACACAAAAAAAATCTGCAGTAAACTGGCTAAGTGCGGCTTATAAGTTTTAAATATGAGATTACACAAATAACATGTCCTTCTTCGAATACTTTTCAGACCTCCCTCCGTGTACTCTGTGGCGCCGACAGCGGACGTCGACCACTACTGACCCAACGCCTGCTGTGCCAAACTGTTTGGCATATAGCGATATAAAAGATAAATCTACGGTAAAACGACTGACGACGCGGCGACTAAAATTGTATCAATTCCATATATTTTTGATTCTAATACTCTACGTACCTTTTGAGATTGTTTACGAGTATTATGGGGCAGTTAGTGTAAATAGATCGGGTGTTATAAAATTAAAGAGACTTTTGAGCTGATGCCTAGAATTAAACTTTTTCGTAGCTGTCGATAGATATAGGCGTCTTTTTCAACGCTCGAATTTTTGGCGGCAATAACAGTGGATACGCATTCTACTAAAAGAATATAAATTCTTCGTAGATAAAAAATATTCTGGTTTAATGAATGCGACTATAACTTTCAGAAACAATAACTCGAACTCAAGCCAGCTTAACTATGATTGTAAATTTTTGTAATGTTATTTTATATTTAGATTATTTTTAAACGCCCACGCGACGGGCTTTTGGACCAGTGTATATTTATTGTCAAATATTGTTTAAAAGATTTAGTTTTTTTGTGTAAATCAACATGTATACGTCGAATAAATGTAAACGCGTGGTATGAAGGTATCAGGAGAAGCGCGCAACGCTGACAAAGTATTTGGAAACATTTTACATGACATTTTATAGTCTCCTTTTAATAATAATATAATATTAACTGTAATATAATATGTAACATTCACTAGCACTAGGAAAATATTTGTAAAATAAATTAGTCCTGCTTTTTAAGAACTATTTTGATATAACAAAAAATCCTCATCTTGCTTATTTTATGTAAACATTTTACAATTAATAAACTGATATTTTTAAATAAAAAAAACAAAACACTGACCGATTGATTTTGAAAATGAGAGAAAGAAAAATAAGATTGACTTCAATATATTATGTATTAATAGATTAATTTTAATTCATTAGTGTGGCATTCAAAATTTTTGTTGTAAAAATTTTGAAATGGTCTTCAAATTGAGGTCTGTGATTTCACTTTTCAGTAATGAAAAGAAGAACAATTTCAGCCTCCAAACTGTAAAAAGTATTGGTCTCTGTTGTTCTGTGTATTTTCTTTTCCTATTTCTAAACTTATTTCTTTCAATTATTCTAAGATTTGGTACAAAGACATACAAATTAAGATAATTACTATGTTATATATACAAATTAAGTGAGTAATAGGATCGAAATCTTCAGAGTTATTTATTTGAAACTAAGCTAGTTATTTTGCATTTTATGTAGAGATTGCATTCACAGAGCATGTTTGTTTTAAATGTTATTTATAATAAAAATATTCACATTTTATTGTATCTTAAACTAAGCGCACAAGACATGCATATTTATGCTTTTTTTTTTACTGTAGATAAGCTTTTATCAGCCATATTTTGACAAATTCGTGTTGTAATTACTTATATTTTCACATGTAAAACTATCGCAGTCCAGCTACTAGTATTATACTAATTAACAATAATATTTAGGATTATTAACTACCTTTTACATATTAATACATATCTATATACTATCTTAACTATTATTATTAACAATTCTCATTCCATATTTCATACTAATACCCAAAAAAATATTTGTCTGTTTTTTAAAAAATACTTTGCCCATGTCGAATTTGACCCTCAAGCTACTACTGTGTTTATACAGGTATATTAAATATGTAAATGCTTCACAGAAGGACATAACCTCCAGATTTATAGTTTGTACTGTCATGCTAAAAATTAATAAGTTTTTTTAAATATTCGATTTAATAGTGAAGTAAAATATCATCCACGATTGTAATGTAATAAATAAAAATTTAAACTAATTAGGTCATCCAAGTACTGATTGACAGATAAACAACTGTGGGATGGAACCACCTTATTGACTTATTTTTATCATCAACTGAGTAAATAAAATTATCTGAAAGGTATAATCATTTCAAATAATTTATTACCTCAACACCACCTGTTCTCTTGAAATTTTTTCGCTTTATTTTCCATTTTTTAAATAAAATACCTAAATAATTATCCAATATCTGTAAATTGAATGTCTATGTTCACATACATATATTAAGCTTAATTAGATTATGGTGTGTAAATTAATAGATGCGCTGCAATGTTTGTGAATATTTTGCAAGGGCTGTGCCCAAATTGTGACAACACTGGCATGCTGTGAAATTCGAGTGCACAGGTTTTCCCAAAACCAAATGTGAAAGAAAAAGTTAAAAATAAATCATCAAAAAAGATTATTCTTTTTTGCCTTGAGTTTCATTACGTTAACCATTTTAATGTTTTAGTACCTAAGCGGTAAAAAAGGAAATGCAAGTGTCACGCGGGCCGCAGCGTGCAGTGTTGTACATAATAAATTATGATTAGCCTTGTTCCATCCGTTGCGCATTGTGACATGGTATCCGCCGTGCTTACGGCTTATTTGGATACGTTGTGCCTTAAGTAGGTAGTATAAGAAATTTTGTTTTCAATTTCTAATAAAACTGTATTTATACTAATATTGTTTTATTTTTGGACGTCTTTATATTTTACATCTTTCTAGTTTGGCTCAAGCATTATAATCGTGCATGGGGATCATAGACGTATATATTATAGACGAGGCATGTTGATGCAAAAACTGTCTCCGCTTAAATGGCCCCACTTTTGGAGTTTTTGGGGCCATTTTGACATTTGAGGTATGGTGAAAACCAAGACGGCGTAACTTTTTCCTTGTATGAAGATTTGTTCTGTCAAATGTATGTCATAGCCATCTTTTGTTTTGAAATCTTTGGTGTCTCACGACTCATCTGATGAGTATCACATGTATGATAAGTATAGTAATGAATATATTCTTTTTATTATATCCTCTAATCACATTCACATATTTAGCCCAATATTCTGTATTTTAATGTTGGAGGGTGACTGCTTGTTATAAATACGAAACTACCATAATGCGACCACAGTTAGCACCACAGTACGACAACTGTTGAGACGCGCAAAAATGTTTACCTTCACACCTAGTAAGTAGAAACAAATGTGAGATGGACCACCTGATGATAAACTATTACGGCCACCCATTGACACCCGCTACCGGCTACAGTAGTTAAATTACTATAGTAGGTACGTACTGCATAGCCGGTCTTAAAATAATAAAACACATTCAGCAATATTAGACGGCACATCGCGTAGGTATGTGTTTTTCACCAACATCCAATGACATAATAAGTAAGCGCTTGCCATAGTTATTGCTCTGAGAGCGCTACTATCGCTATATATATACTACTATACAAATTAAAGTTATCGATAATAATTTAACACCAGTGAGCAGTAGGTATTATTACATACGATGACTGCATCTTATTGATGCAGTGTCCTAAACGGTGAAGACTACTGATTAGTTAATATAAACGTCGCAAATCGCAATCCCTTTCTAGCGAGCCTACTACCGCGCTATTTCCCCTATTAGAGTACCTTTTAATTGAGTCTAGACGCAAACGCAAACTTGAGTCTAGACTCTAGTTTGCGACCAAAACAACTAGGTAATTCACTATTTCAAACCGTTAACCGTAATAAGTAGGGGAACATGTTGTACCTTGGAGCCAGTAGTACCTAGGTCAGTTGACTTTTTCTAGGTATTAATGAGCTTTTGATATTCTAGTGCATAAGGTGTTTGCTACGTCGATACCGACCACGGAATAGAAAACAAGTGGAAGTGCGACATAGGCGTGGTTCGCGTGCCATGACAGGTTTTGTGACTGATGGAATATCAGGGTATTGTATAAAGGTACTTCTTATTTTTGTTGTTAAAATCTGAAGTTTTGGCAAGGCAAAAGTAACAGTCAGTAGCGTGATTTTTTGGTTCTCTCCATAACATTTAGACGCTAAATTGCAAGTTTTTTTTTTCCTGCAGATCAGTTCCATAATATACTTCTACAATTTTCACATACCACTCAAGGAATCAAATTTTCATCAAGATTTGTCATCGAGAAATATTGGAAATAGGCTCGTTTTACGGCTTCAGTAATATATATCTTGATCTAATCTTTTTTTGATATTCTAATTTGACCACAAACAGCTATTTGGGTTTAATTTATACTATCTTGAGGCCATTTTATAACCAAGCAACATACCTGTTGCCTAGTGTGGAATATCACATGTTAATAAAAAATAAAATTTTTGATTAGTGTTATTTGTATGTCGATTTTGTTAACTATTTATACTATTTCTTCGTTAAATATGAAAAAAATATTAAAAATTAAGAGTTTTTCAAGTATTTAAATTTTTAACAGGAATTTCAAGGTACAGCTTGGCAAAAAAGGGTATGACGCGGTGACAGTAGGAACTAAAAATGTTTTCGACTGTATCATCTTTTATTTTATTTTATTTTATTTATTAATTTTATTTAATCCTTTAATTAAATTTTTAATTTAAATATATTATAACAAATAAATGGAATAAATTTCATTCCAATATATTAAGGATAATAGATGATACAAACGAAAATATTTTATTTCCCGCTATCACCGCGTGATACTATTTGGCAACCTGTACAATACGGTACTGGCCAAGGTAGGTACATCGGGTATGCTGTAACTATTGACCAGTTTTAGAACATTTTTTAAACACCTTAAAAACATGTTTGCATTTTAATACATTTCTTATATTTTGGTGAATTAATATACCCAAATTATACAAACATGCAATACAACACCGACCTTCCATATTATACAAATATGGCTTATGTGCAATGTTAGTAAGTCAAATTGAAATAAATAACGAATAAATCAAAATCTGACCGAAGCACACAGGCTCCCCTATACGAAATGTATGTTGCCTAAATATTATTTTTTTCCTCTATTCGATGTTAGACAATATAATATTATTAAACAATCTATAACCCACTTTCGTAAATCTTAAAAAATAACGAAGATGCAATCAATTTAAATTTACTAATATATAAAAGAGGCCGATATATTGGCCTGTGACGTAACGATTTGCACCCACCAATCACCATACATATTTGTCATTACAAAATGTATGGCGGTTGCAACTTGTGACGTAACAAATCGTTTTGCGAGAAAGAGATAGGCAATAATTTTTATTCGCTTATAATTTTTAGTCTCGTCAATCTAAACACCTATTTATTTTAGGTTTATGTATCAAAATTTAATTTATAAAAATGTGATATTCCACACTAGGCAACATTCCTTACGAATAACCAAACAATTACTTAGATTATGTATTTATTTAAAAAAAAGATTAATCAATTTTAAAATATTGATTTATAAAGCGGCCACATCTAAGGAATCATTTTTATTTACGTATTAAATTTCAATCTCAAGTAAATAAAAAAAAAAACTAAAAAGATATTCAACAGTGTTACCATTATAATAAATGATTCCAAAGTAGGCCATTGTTATCTGTAGACTGTAACCGTAAATTTGTATGTGTGTGTGGGAATGTGTACAAATGAAATCGCACGTACTTGCGAGTGTGCAACGTCGCGAGTGTCTAATGAATGATTTTTGCTTTGTACGTTTTTATTTTTATAAATAACCAAATAAGACGATGTAATTAAAGTATTAACGTCAAGTGATAAGAATTGTGATATGTCGCTATTATGGCCCTGAAAATATGTAGTGTTTTCTTTTATTAAGTGATCCCGTGCAATAACTCGTCACTTTGGTTGTTTGTCAATGACGTCTGCGTTTAGCGCAACGAAAAGTGGAATTATAGTTTTATTGTGACAACTAGTGCAAACTTAAGTATTCTATTTGTGATAGCCAATGTATGTATATAAAATGGATAAGTGTTTTCTTAAACATAACATTTCTACAACAGTCGAAGCCATCAGAGGTGGCTCATGAAGAAAGGGTTAGTACACTTTTATTGGTTTACTAATTTAATAGCAAAAAAACCCATTATAAGTTGGTCTAAAGGAAGGCCATAGATGCTACTCCATAATAATAAACATAAAATAACGTAAGGTTTTAGGTTATGCTTGTTACTACTGTTGTTTATTATCATATGACAAGCTGAGTGGTGCGAAACTTTTCTTGAGTAAAGTTATTTTCTTCTCTTTCTTTTTGAGTTTTTGGATTAGCGTTGATGGCATATTCAAGTAATAAAGAGATAATCGTATTATTATACTTTTGTTACTTTCTCTAAACCAAGTAGTGAAGGGAGTGAGTGAGATGGCTAGAAGCCAAAATTAACAATCAAGAGAGAGATAGTGCTCTACAGGGAAATATTTATGTATTCTAATCAAGTAGGTACATTATCAATCACAATATTAGATAATGCTAATAATTGATGAAAATTTTATATTATTGTCTTGATTATTGATCAGGCATACAAAGAAAAGTCTTATTTTACATAAATCTACTACCTCATATCTTCTCATCTTGATTTTGAAATCTATATAAATAAAAATGAATAACCGAAATGTTTGTACAAAAATAACTTCCAAACAACTGCACCAAATTGTATAATTCTTTCTTTTATGTGCGATATTATCAGGAGAAGGTTAGTATGAAAAAAATAAAAAAATATATATACTTATATGACAAAACAATGTTTGCCGGGTCAGCTAGAAAAATATTCTTTATTAACTTTTCTAAATGAGTTTCTAACTCGCTAAATCATTACTGTAAAATAATTTTTACCCGACTATGGCAATGCCAAAAGGATGGGTAATTATTTTGGCAGTCTATGTATGCATGTATGTATGTTCCACCATAGGGCCTAAATTACTCATCCCATTTTAATAAATTAGGCGTCAATAGAATCGTAATAATAGCCCAGGTAACATAAGCTATATCATTTACATAGTCGGGATTATAGTTTTTATAAAATAAAAAAAATATAATAGTACCTGCTAAAAGTTATTAGTGGTGAAACATGGCCTAAGTTGTTAACTTTTGGTGTCACTTTGCTTAAACTCATGTTAGTGCCAGACTTCTATATGATGTAGCACATCATACATAAGACAAGAAATAGGTCTATGGTAAATCTTTACATAGTATAAAATGAAGTCACCTCCCGCTGTCCATTCACTTAAAACTACTCAATGGATTTTAATGCAGTTTTCAGCAATAGATAGAAAGAGGAGGGTTCATAATATGTATAATACATTACACCTGTGCGAAGCCGGGTGGGTCGCTAGTTTTAATTAAAAGGTGTCATGGATTTCCTAGCTACTCTGCAAAGTCTATAGTACCTAGTTGGTTCAAAATGTTACCTGATATAATCTAGGGTTGCCAACCGCCCTGTTTTCCCAGAACATGTCCTGGTTTTTACAGTGTCCTGGACTGTCCTGGAATAGTTTCAAAGTAGTATCCTAGGTTTTATATAGCGCCCTGATAAGGTTGTGTATTTTAAAATTTCCCCGCCACTTTTACAATTTTTCTTTGTAATTTAATTTTATTAAAATAGTTTTATGAAAAAATATTATTATTAGCATTACATGTATTTCATTTAACTTGTTAAATTAACTGTTGCAACTCTATTGCTGCATCCTGTTTTTAAATTGAATTGTCCTGGTTTTTTAAATTTGGGGTTGGCAACCCTAATATAATCATAATCTTCTAGTTGTTTTTGTAGCAAAATGAAAAAGTAAATATGTATATATATATATTATAAAGTCACAAACATGCATCAGAAACAGTAGTAAAATAAAATAAACTGCTCATTTGTAGAATTATATAAAGTCAGAATATGTATAATATAATAAACCATTATATTTTTCTTTAACACCAGTAATCAAAATAAACATAATATGTACCTATATATATTCAGAATTTGTAGGAATTACGTTAATTACTACCATAAACAAAATATCCCTAAAAGTTATCCGTTTTTGTGGAATTATCCATAAAGACAATAATACATATTATGTCTTCTTGTCTTGCTTTATAATTATTCACTATGATGTGAACACTAGAAATAACTTATCTGTAGCAGCAGATAAATGAGACAGTTAACTGAAAGTTACAAAATCAAAGAACAGTGAAAATCTGTTATAACAACATTTAAGGGACCAATACATTTTAGCCATAATAGCCGAAAGACGATAAAACTAATATTATTAAAATGTTCATATGTACCCTAACTACGAACCGGATATTACAAAAAGGTTAAGAAACCTTTTTGTAACATCCAGTTGGTCGTTATAAATAATGTCGTTAATAAACTGTCCAGCAGAATCACACTAGAGAGCAATTGAAATAAACATTATACATGTCCTATTGTCATGCTTTATTTATTTACTTTGATGTTAACAACTTAACACTAGAATTACCTTTTCAGCCGGTAATTAATATGGTTAACATAAAAGCAACAAGCCAATGCTTCAATAAACTTACACCTTCAATGATGCACCCTAGCACCCTCCACCTTTATAGGGTTCCGTGATAACTACAAGGAACCCTTATACTTTTCAAACATGTATTATGCCGTAAAAATGCCTCAATCATAACTCATCTACCAATATCTCATGAACTACTTCCCAATATTTCCAAATGATATCTAATATTGATAAAGATATAAAAAGTTAGGTACTCTTCTTGTGCCTCTAAATGCTAAAAAAACAGTATTTCTTTACTTCCTGTAAAGAAATACTATGTTTTAGCATGCTATATTTCAATACTTAAATATTTAAATATTCTAATGCAAAAATTACATAATCAAATTTTTAAAGCTTAATCATTACAAATCTTACTGTGTGTGATAAGTAGAGTCAAATTGTGTTGTTGCTAATAATATTTCACAGGTGATCTCAAAAATTAAACCTAAAAATATAAGTAGGTATCACTTATCAGGCAGTTCAATAGTTTTAATATAAACAATATCTCTTTTAACTAATAGTATATATAATGCTTAAATTGACCTTCCGTTAAAAGTAATTATGAACTCAAAAATTGTGTACACATCATTTTGACGAAATTTGCCAATTATCTAAATATAGATAAGCTATTATAATAACAACGAGATGTTTGTATATTATTTAATAACTTTATCATTTCTATAACAGCTGTTTTTATAAATTTAAGATTTTTTCTGAGATAGCATGTATATGTAGTGTATATATATACTCATTATTTACCTTGTATGAAATTTTTTTATTACTACATACTTCATATACTTAAATATATTTGAAACCAGTTTTCCATTGACATTTTGGACAAGTGAATCACCTTGACTGTTTAATATTTATATCATTTGAGTGATGCCCAACATTACATATGAGTTATTAAGTAAAGTTGTAATTATTATTGATAATTAATTTAATCATTCTTCAATTTGCGTTGTACTCAAGAAACATAATATTCAAAATATTATGGTGTATTCAAACTAAAGAAACTAATTATAACATCTAGGATAACATATTTTCGCACTATTATTTAATTATTTTCGATTGCTTATTAAAATATTTCATCAATAAATAATTTATCACTCAATGTAAAAGGAGAAGATAAGATAATGTTTGTGCATTCAGTGAGTAATATTTATTTTCTAATATAATATTTGTAAGTATAACACATTAAAACAGTGTTGTTTTAAAAATAATTTAAAACTAGGTTGACTGCAATCCATATTATAATATGTTATAGATTACAGATAGTTTTGAATTCTTTAAGCTCACAGTCTTATCACAGTAATCTAAATTATAATTATTCTTAGCACTATCAGTCACTAGGGCACTGCTGTGGTCTGAGTTTTTGTATGGTTAAATTGGTGGCAATTTGGGCTTGATTTTGTTCTTTATGTGAATGTTGTGGAAAGTCTAAGTGAACAAGCATGTCCTAATATAATAATAATATCTATGGCGCCCATACCACTCCGTCAATCTGGTCCTGTACTAAGTATCCGAAGAACCACAATCACAGGCTCCGGACTAATGGAAGTATGGAAATATATTTAATACTTTTATACTATACACATATTTAAGATTTTTATTGTAGTATACTATACTATATACTAGTTATATTTAACACAACATCCAAGACCCAGGATCACAGAGAAACTCTTTGTCCGGCTTGAGTGCCGACGCGCTAGCCAATGAGCCACAGATGTTGTCACATATTATGAGTTTTTTTTAAGACCTATAAGTGACAGTACCTTTTTTGATGCAATAAAGTTTAAAAAGAACGATGATGATTAATTTCCAATAATTCGTATATTGTATGTACATAATCTGAACTTCTAAACTACAGCAGTATACTACCTACGTATTTAAATTAGACAAATCCTTGAATGTCTTTTTGCATAATGCACCATTCAATGTATGATCATAATAGATGGCTGGTTCAAATTAATAAATTTTACTGGAAACTCAAATATTCAGTATGTCGTTGATTAATACTCCATTGTTCCATGCTGCTAACTGTCAAAGCTAACCTACTTTCTTGTTGATAACAACTTTGGGTCAAATGCTTTGAGTTGAATGAATAATTTAGTTTGAAACTAATATTGGATAATTTTGCTAAGTACTCCGTTTGGAGTGTTAAAATTAACGAATGCTCAGATTATAAATTTATTAAAATTATTAATATAAATTTATTAAAATTATTTATTTAAAGCATGTTTCTCTTGCCCCGCCTAACCTTAGGCGGGGCAAGAGAAACATGCTTTAAATTTCTTTTCAGGACACGAGGTCCGAGGAAAATCCATCCATCAATCGTTATCCATACACCGTCTAACCCCATCTGACAGTATTCTCAATAATTTTAATTCTGATTTCTGAAGTAAGAAGGTCGACAGCGATCGATATTTGATCAAAGAAGCTAATTAAACTTATAAAAGTACTTTTATCAATTCAACAGTATCAAAATCCGTAACTAGTTTTATCACAATAAGTGATTTTCGAAGAATTTTTACTCAGAAGTTTTTAGTCCACATTCAACCCTCAAGACAGTAAAACAAAGGAGCATTACCTCAAATTCACTGCTAATTGTTGCGAATTTTGCTCGTTTACAGAAAGTGTTATTATTGCCTATTAGCGTTGTTGGTTGTGGACTGTGGCCAGTGGCTACTAATAAAATTGACACGAAGAAGATTGCACGCAGGACTGAGATTGGCCTTGCCCTGTTACTCCAGATTCACATCGTATACTAGATTACGACTGCACCTAACTAGAATACTATTTTAATTTTTATAACTAGTCCAGTACCTATCAGCGTAGCGTTAATAATATGATTGTTATAATTTGTAGTAGATTGCTTGAGAATCGTGCCCCAGAACTTGAACAATTTTATTCCTGTAAAATAAAACTCTTGTAGGACAACTTTTCGCCCTACATAGATTAATCTCGTGTTAGAATTTTGTTCATATTCTCAACGCGTGTATATTTTATTTTTGAATAAAAAAAGACTCAATATATCACAGCTGTTATCATATAAAGTCATTTTTCAAAGCGTTACAGCGGCGATGTACTCATTTATTGCCGAGTAAACGTAGCGACTAGCGAGCTCAGGCGCGGATCCAGGATTTGGTTCAGGGGAAGGCAATCATAGATTTAATTTAAAAATTAGAAATAACATGAATTTTCGTTTGTTATAGACTATGTATGGCATTGTCGTATTTTTACAAGCTTTTATTTAGTTTCTCCTGTCCCTTTGTGTGTACCCAAATCTTTCAAGTTAAATTTGCCCCCCTTCCCGGTTTTCGATCTAGCTGAAATTTTGCACTCATTTGTATATCGCGTGACAACGCAATAATATCTTGACATGGTTCTGATCTGATGATGGACCTGGAAGGTGGCCACAGGAACTCAGTAATAAAACGATGCAACCCAATTCAGTTTGGGCTCGTATGATTAGCCTTAATGAACACCTACTTTGTCTGGTATTCAGGACCTGATGGCGAAGCCGGAATATGGTCATAATTCATGTCTTCATTCAACAATCAGCTGATGGACATACTAAGGCTCTTACCGTTAAAGACTTTGGGCCCACTTTAGTAGGTTCCACGCGGGTCCGTTGACTTAACTTGCTACGAAAATACAAAGACTATTCGTGTCTAATATAATAACAACGATTTTGTAATAATTAAGGAGTACTATTATTACTCTGAGTCCTTAGAATACATTAAGCTTTTACCTTCCTAAGTTTAAAGATAGGACACCTAAAGATGAATTCTAGTAATTAAAAGCGACAGCAGTCTGTGTCCTCGCCACTCGCCATATTGTACATTTAACAATTTTAATAACCATAATTGGCCGTGACTTCTACTTTATGCCGTCGAAATAAATGTCGAAGAGTTCCTAACAATGATTTCAGAAAATGTCAATAGCGTACCTTATTAATTACCTTCCACTAAAATTATCAGGCAGCGATTGATTACGTGTTAAAATGTGGCTGTTGTACGTGACCTATCACAATTCATTTCGTCTTTCGCTGTTTCTTTACATTTAATTGTATACACACTCGTTTTGTACGCTCGTTTAAATTTCTTCCATCAGCACTTGTAAAACCGTTTGATGTTTTTAAATAATAAAAGACGTATTTTTGCTGCGTTCAATTCTTCTGATGTTTATTTTACAAGGAATGTAATATTACTATTATTAGCTGATTAATTTAGTGTTGTTAGATTAGCACCTAAACAAAAGCTACTCAATATCTTTTTTAAGTTTTTTTAATTTTTTTATTTTATCTGACCTATTGTAATTTCAATCGAGGGTAATCCTTGATTAAAAAGTAACAGAAATACAGTACAGACTCGCGTTCATAATAATAAAAGAGTATTATAGTATATTACGTGTATAAAGCGAAATACCTCCTCATAATATCCGGATCGGGAGTCGAGCCGCGCTGGACGTTTTTTGTTTGTTTCTACTTTTTATGTTTTTTATTCTACTCTTGTGGTTATTGTTTTGCGGATATGATCGCTCATGTAATTAATGTGCTAAGTGGTCGTGTTAGAGCTTTTATGTGAATACCTGAAACCTTGTCTGTCGGTAATCAAATATAATCTCATTCTGTGAAGTCAATGTTGTGTGTCGTCATTATAAAACTTAACTACCCGTAAGCGTTTTGCATAATATAAAAACATATTATCTATCTTAGTTATAATAATTGCTGTTAAAATTAGATTTCGCACTTAGAATATGATTACTAGTGGAAATGTTTCAACGAATAATGCCCGGTTTCTGATCATTTTACATAGAGTTTAGTTTAGCGCCAGATAAACTTAGTTTATTTAGAGATAAACTATGTTTACCTGGCCCAGAGTCCCAAATGATCCATCACTAGATGAATGTTTTTTCAAATTCAAGGATAAAGTATTTTGTTTAGCTATAATTCGGAAATGTAACTAGTTTTATGAAAAAAAATTGTTACTCTGGGAGTAAAATAGAGCTTTAAGCTATTTTAACTAATAAAAATAATCATTTCTGTAAAGTATTTCAATTACTTTCTGCGTCTGCGGCATTTATCAGTAGCGGCGTTAATTGCGACTTATGGAATCGATAAACAGACCTCATCAGTCAGTTATGTTAAACTTAGTTTGTACATTAACACATTTTTATCAAACCAATAGCGCTAGCGTATATAATATAAACTACCGACAAATGCACTTTGGAAACCGGGCATGAGATTCGCTGAGCTGCAATATTCGCCGTATAAATTCTTTATTGATCCATTACTACATGTCTACAGGAAATTGTGATTTCAATTTTGTTCACTTGTGGGTATCGCTTAAGTATCCCGGTTGTCCTCTTCCAACAGACGTTTATTTGCATAAGAGGATGTAAGACGTCCTTCTCAATTATGCCTTTGTATTTTATTGTTGCTTAAGTACCAGGACTCCATGATAAGACACAATAATTTGACGACCTCTGTGACTCAGTGGTGTGAAGCGTCCATAGATATTATTATTATTATAAGGAGGTAGTGTTTGCTACACGTCTATTTGTTATTCTTTAAAAAAAAATCATGTCTCGTGGCAAAAAAAAAAAGGTTGGTATAGGTATGAGGAACATTATTACTTATTGACCACATAATATGCATATGCATCAGAATTGGTAGAGTCAAGTCGAAAGTTCTGTATAGGGCAAACTAATTAATAGGCATTCTGCTTTTGCAGATTAATTAATAGCGATTTCATTATTTATTCGACACGTTTAGGTATTTAAACATCTTTACTAATGACTAAGATTCGCTGATCAGTAATATTCATTTTATTCATCAGAATTGGTAGAGACAGATAGAAAGTTCTGTATACAGTATAGGTCATACTAAATAGTTCATGCTGCTTTTGCAGATTACATTAAATGTTTAATTAGACACGTTTAGGTATAATAAACATGTTTTCCTATCTTTTATCTAAACTCTAGGTAATATCTGCATTACGTGAAGAATATCGTTAGATAAAAGAATATCGCGCCTTCAATAGCAATGAGAAATTCTTATCGACGCAATTTTTACATTAATTGTTAGTAAGAAAAATGTTCCATAACTATATTTTTAATTCTCAGTTGTTATTGTTACATGCCAAAAATGACTTAGTTACATACCTACTTAATATATATATATATATATATATATATATATATATATATATAAGATGTCCGTCCGTCTGTCTATATGTCTGTCTGTCTGTCTGTCTGTCCGCGCTTCTAGCTTCTGTAATTATTATGAATATAAATGGATGAAGTTTTGGTATAGTTATATATTGTGTGTAGATCTCGGTTTTAGCATTATAAAATGGTAGCTTTCCATACATGTGAAGTTGGGATGAAAAATATTTTTTCATTCTTTCACGTCGTGTGGGGTATCGTTGAATAGGTCTTTTAAAATAAAAGCATGGTTCCATACAGGACTTTTTTACAAAGTCGACTATTTTCGAGTAATCGGCCTCCAAAGTGGTTTATCAGTTGCCCCCTGGCATCCTGGCATTTCTAAACTATAGGAGATAGAAACTTCTAAGTTTCCATACTGATAGATCATGCTAAAAACTCTTTAGGAAAATTATTTTGAGCGAAATTGGACAATAACTTTTAAGTTATTCAAAGAAAACCTATTGCGCGTTGATAATTACGGAATTAGACATGTCCTGACATGCTCTTGGTTAGATTATTTTGTTAGTATGTTCATAAAGTACAACATACAATAAATGCTTTTTGTGGCCACGTACTTTAATTACCATGCAGTAAATGTATGGTTACTTGCCGATCTCCTTTGCAAACGCATCCTTAAAAGTCACATAACGTCAAATTCTTAAACTAAGCTTTATGTGCAACTGATAGGTGTAATTTATGCCTAAAAGTCATGTTAGCGACCAGAAAATGTTAAAGATACCCGCGGCCTTTGACCTTTATTGCTAGTCGGCTATAAAGCTAGCTTTTAGGTTAGTTTTCCGCTATTTTTATTTTTTACTTTAGGCTTGTCTGTTTCGTGTTGGACGATCAAACCATAGCCAATAAAATTTATAAATTAGGGTATTAACCCCTTGTTTAAGTTTGCGGTGGAGATGTGCGATATAAAATTCATCTACCAACAAAAGTGTATAGGTACCGTCTTGAGCTTCGCCAGTTATTTATCGACGCTTTAGTCAATGCTTTCAGCGCCAACCCTTACTAATGTGAGTTGAAGTATTTTCAGCCGAAATCAACAGTTGGTCGGATACGATAGAGCAGATGTTTGACGATATCGCATACCCGCTTGTCTAAACACTGTTATATATATAGATTAGTTTATATTGCCCCTTATATGGATCTATTAGCTATTGAGATGGTAAGGATGGGTGACAGGTACAGGGAATATTGGATAGAAATTAATTGTTTATTGTGATGGAACTTATCGGATTTTTAACGATCCTTAAAACATTGTGTATGTCAATTTGAAACAATTGCATACCTAATATAAACAAGACAATCTTGTATATATATAATATAGGCGGTTTCTCGAAAACGGCTGCAAGTATTACCATCAATTTAGTATAGGTAATTTTGGGGGAGAAGAATCGATCTAGCTAGGTCTTATACCTGGGACCTGCGCATTTTTAAGCTAATAGGTATGTTTTTCTTTCGTCGTGCAATAAAATATGAATAATTTCGATTCTATTATGTCAGTCCGATTGGCAGTTTGGTATGCGTATGTACAATTTTTGCTTTGTTCGAAAATTCGGAATGGTGGGTTCAAATCCCGGTCAGATAAATATTTTTGTGATTCTTTTTATTCTTTTAAATTTATCAGAACTCTGAACAAAGCTCGGTTACCCAGGTACTTATTATTATTATTGGCTCATTATATTATTGTGACTACTGTAAATGATAGCCAGCGTCATGGGGTCAGTGCAGATGATTCATGGAATAGATGCCGGCAACATTCCACAGTCCACTATCACAGTCACATAAGGGAAATCCATTTTGGCCGGCCAATGATTTGTAACTTAATGTGTTCCCTTGGCAATTTTGCCCAAATTAATGCCTCAATTAACATTGTAAGTTGTAACAATGTGTGTTTTCAAAAATGATATGGGATTATGTAAGACGAACCATTTGTTCGGTACGAGTAGGTACATGACTAGTCATATTCAAGTTTCTCAAAGTCGACGTGTTGAGAAAAATGTCTTAGGGTCAGTTCACACCGCGACGATACGCAACGCGACGCGGCGCTGCATTTTTGAGATAGCTATTCAAAATTGAACTTTATTTATTACATAAGAAAATACACGTTTCATTGTAAAATGTTAGGTTGCACCTCGCTGCACACAGCACAGCTCATGTGCAGTGTATGACTGATGTCATATGTGTACGTGTATCTTTTTGTGTAGTGAATAAAGTTCAATATTGAATAGCAATATTGAAAATATAGCGCCATGTCGCGTTTCGTTTCGGTGTGACTTGACACTTAGCGTCTCGCGAAATATCTTCGAGACGCTAAAATAATGGAAGACAGGTTGGAATAGCAGAATATGAATATTGTATTCCACGCATTCAACAGATTCTTAATATATGATTTTCCTATTTCCTGCTGGTTAAAGTTCACATAATATAAAACATTAACAAGCTGGAATTGAATAATGAATGATCGATCCTAATGCATTTTGTAGTATGTGGTACGTGCTCGTAGTTCAACGTACAATAGTCAATGCTTATCGCTCGTAACAATTAACCCAAGTAGGTCACTGAGTGACGATGCTAATACATGTGCCATTTTGATCGTGCACTCACTTTCTTATTCACCTTTTATAATATTCATTGGGTTAAGAAATGTATCGCCCGCCAAAATGTCAATGCAATGGCGGAATGTCAGAACTCAGAATTACCGTGGTACTGGATAAGTACTGGCGAATTCTTAGAATATCTAGTCCTTTGATGTAGACTCCTATTCAAATGTTAATACATTATCACCGAATTAAAAAATATATGGAGCATCCAAAGTAAAAATATATTAAAAGACACATTCTTAATAACCTACTGTTTCCACTTTTTACTGTGATTTGTGTTATAGGGAGTGCCATTAATTATAGAGGGTGGTCTATTTTGAAGTCCGGAAATATACATAAATAATAGGAACTAATGTTTGAGGAACGAAACGACTCCCTCTGTATCTGTCAATAATACTTCCTCGCGCTATTTAGCTCAACAAGGGGTCCTCTACGACTTTTTAAAAGTTTAGTGTATCCAAATATAGAACGATGAAATCTATTAATCACGTGTTTTAACGATGTATCACTGATACTAATATTTTAAAGGCAGACTTTCCAACCGACAGTGAACTGGGTGAAAATAGAATCCAATATTACTTACGGTTTAAAAATGGAGCGGTAGTGAGAGGGTAGAAATAGGATGGCACTTTTCGTTGACAAGTTGAGTAGGAATAAAATAGAAGATACTGTAGATGGTATTTGATGATAGAGTAACTACGTGATGATATATTTACCACCAAAATTAACTCCATAAATGAGTTCCAGAGTTTGTGTCTTCCGACAAATTAGAGGCATGACACTTCACAGACTACTACATATACTATAATATTATATTGTGTTTAAATAAAATATCGCCTGCTATACAGCTTGTATGAACTATCATAGACGGCTAAGATACTATATATCGAGTATTGTAATATGAAATAGTATATCTGTATAGGCATCTTGAGATAAAATATTATAGTATCTTCGCCGACTTAATGCCCTTTAGGCTGTTCATTTTAAGTTTAGATTAATTTATTTATGATCTAGCCAACACTTTTACAACGAATGTTTTCTGAATTTTTAGTTAATTTGAGAAATGTGGACCATTCAACACATACCTACTTTAAGATCTTTCGTTTAAAATTTTGTTCTACAGGTTGTTTTATTATTTGTTTTCTGGTACTGGTACTATAAAGAGCTAAACCAGCCCGGTGCTACATGCGCCGATTGATGGCATTAGGTACAATGTGTTAGACACAGCTACGGAAAATTATTGGGGTCAGTACACACCGAACCGGATGATATGCGACGTGGCCCTACATTTTTGAGATAACTATTCGAAATTGAACTTTATTCACTACGAATAAAGATACACGTTTCATATTCAGTCAACTACTGCACACGCGCTGTGCAGCGCGGTGCAACATGATATTCAAACTTATACAATGAAACGTGTACCTATCTATCTACGTGTGTTTATGAATAAAGTTCAATTTCGAGTAGCTATCATAAAATTGCAGCGCCGCGTCGTGTATTGCTTCGTTTTGGTGTAAATTGGCCTACGCTACCTGTTGTCTGAACAAAAATACAAAAAAGATGGTTCTTCTTAGTTAAAGCAGTTTAAAGCTCTATTTCACTCCTAAAGTAAAAAATGTTTTTCAATAAAACTATTTGAATTTGCCGTATTATAGCAAAAAAAAAATAACTTTAAGGCTTTTGCTATATTCGGAAATTCTATAGATTCGGAAACTCTGCACCATTTCAACTTAGTTTATGTAGAGCTTATGTAAAATGTTCAGAGGCCAGTGTCAACCGGGGCATCCATCAGTGGGGGTTTTCACATGCTCCTTCACATGTGTACCTAATTACTCAAATTTTATAATGTATTGTAAGTAATTGTTGTTACTATAGCACACTAACATTATATATTATATATTATACTTTTACTCGCAAGTGTGTCGTATACAACTGGGTCACTACTAGTGTAAGCAGTACGGACTCTCATTTGTTCGTTTACGGATGCAGTACGGGTGAAAGTGCATTCCTTTTATTCTGCAGACCATCTAATATCAGATAATCTAATAAACTTTATATTTAATAAGTATTAATGCTATAACACTTATGATTTCACCTTGACAGGTTTTATGTTTTTATTTTTATCAACAAAATGTTATTGGCTGGAAGCGCTTCCGTATACGTTGCGTTGTGAGGGTAAAATAAAAATTACCAACGTTTGTTCTGTGTTACGATAGAAGCGTCATATTATTACGGACAGGCGGATATTTTCGGGTAATATTACTGGTAACGGCTTTGATTAATTGTTGCTTTAAAACCCATTTTGTTAGTAGAAAAGGCCCCAGAAAAATATGTTTATTGGAAAGGTAAAATCAACTTTTTCGGTCAGACGATCAGCATATTATATTGAGTCATAAATGTTTTATTGTAATGCCGCAACTAGCAAGGATTGGCCACGAATTTATCACTTCTTGAATACCGATAGTCTTTTATTTAAATGGGGAAAGTGAAAGGTCGCGATCTTTGCTCTACCCGCGGCACTAAGCATGAATAACACGACTGTATTGTATGTACATTTTAATGTTGTGGTATAAATTTTGTTGTGGTATACCTACCGTGCAACATGCAGTTTAATATACTGAAATCGTGGATAGGTGCAGTTTGTAACTAAAGTACGTTAGGCAACTTTCCTAAAATTTAACTTCGTGAAAGTAAATGTTAGAATTTTAGGTAGGTAGAAGGTTACCTGTTTATTTATTTATTATATGTTTAACAATTATTAATTAACAATCTGGAAGTAATATTGTAATGAAATATTGTTTTAACGAGTAGGTAACACCTAGAAACTTTTTACTTAGTACCTGATATGAATTATGTAAATAGAAATAAACACTTTTTATGTTATAGCATTTAAAATGAAAAGTGTTTATTTTTATAATTAGCGAACTAAAATCAAGGTCGCTGGTACAACGATGTTTATATCAGTTTTCTGATTACATATTCGGTTAACCTTGTAGCGAATTGCGGGTCTTGTGCCATGCAAATTTGTGCCCTGTCACACGGGCGATACGAGTCATTTTCAATTTACAATCTTGCACATCGTTTTATCTACGAAATGCTATATGTGCATAAAAAGTGTGCACTCTTAGGAAATGAAAACACTTGAGTGACATTGTTTGCGAGAATGGTTAAATAGTGTACTTAGTTTACTGCTAATGCACATTTGACACGATTTATTACAACTGTATTGCGGGTCAATCAGTAATTAGTTTGCCGGTTACTATTTTTAATTACTTAGGCTGGGACTATATGATCCGGAATCCGGCGGGTCTGGTATAATTCAGGGCAGCGAAAATAGAACTCTGCCCTAATACAATAATCTGTCATATACTGACATTTGACTCGAGACTTGTGTGTTTGATTTTCAGCTCTATTGTATTAGCGTAGAGTTCTATTTTCAATGCTCCCGGCCTTACATAGGTAGGTACTCTACGCAGTCGCTAATTTTCGACTTGAATTCGAAGTTCTACAAGTAAAAAGAACTCAAGTTTGTAAAAAAAGTCCTGATAGCCAAATCTTCTCTAAATTTTCTAACAACAAACTGTAGGTTTTTTACTTTTCCTCCCTACCCTAATATCCCAATGTTTAAAAGAAGGTGTCAGAACGACAATTTTAGGTCTGGGCTAAGATTAAGTTAGTAGGGACAAGAAGGGACTTCAATTTTTATTAGGATCAAGAGGACCAAACTTTTTGTATGTTGTAAGTCATGCGCTAACTGATAATATTACCTAAGGGCAAGTTCACACCGCGACGGTACGTAACGAGACGTGACGCTGCATATTTTAGATGGCTATTCAAAATTGAAGTTTATTCACTGCGCAAAAAGTTACAAGTTTCATATGACATCAGTCATACACTGCACATGCGCTGTGCAGCGCGGTGCAGCATGACATTAGAACTCTTACAATTAAGCGTAGGTATATTATCTTCTCGTGTAATGAATAAAGTTCAATTTTGAACACCTGTCTATCTTAAAAATGCAGCGGCATGCCGCATCGTTTCGTTTCGGTGTGAATTAACCCTAATATAATACAGGTAACATACAGGGTGACCTGAAATTCGATACATTCCTTTGAAAGACAGAAAGTAGACCTCATTTACAGTAATATTTTTCATGGCATCCCCTATCCGAAAGTTGATATTTACAAAGTTATTGAAATTTCAAAATTTTTTTCTTTATTTTCGACTTTTTGACTTTGACATGACGTATTTTTAAAAATGTTTGTCTTTTTAGTGATTTTTTTATGTATTTTAACCGTCAATGAGTCAAATATTATTTTTAAGGAATAAATAGGGACAAACTAAGCGAGAATTTTTCATTATGAGACATGAAACAGAATTTTCTTCTAAGAAAAATGCACATTTTTTCTTAAAAACAGGTGATTTTCTTAAAAAAATGTATGATACAATGCGTACAAATATCTTAAATAACTTTCTTACCTCATAAGCTTCCAAAAAAGGTACAAATATGTGCATAAAAATATGAACATGTAATAAACAAAGACAAAATAATCATCAGGTAACGTTATCTGAAGAATTACTCTACCTGAGGCGACCTTTTTTTTCAATTGTTTCCTTTGTTCAAACTTCGGGATGTTTCGGCTACTGTCGTCGCGGCCCTTTGTCAATGAGTTACCGACTGGCTTAGAGAGCAAATTTAGTAGCTAATATTAGTTTTAAGTTAACTATTGCCGTGTACGGACGTATCGTTGCTTTAAACTACACCCTTACTTCTACTTGTGATTTTTTTGTATCGCGATGGCTGTTTTTGAGTACGATGAATACGCTGACATCTTGTTTTGTTACGGACTTTGTAATGGTAGCTGCTGCTGCACGAAGAACATACGTTGAACGTTTTCCGAATCGACGAGTGCCAAACGTTAGTGTTTTCAACAACATTTCGACGAATTCGGGAAAGCGGCCGTGTTGATAGAAGACGTGGCGATTCAGGCAGACTTCGTTTGTATGCTCCAGAAGAAGAAGAAGAAATTTTAACGCTTTTTCAAAATGATCCTTCTATTTCTACAAGAGCGGCAGCTAGAAGACTTGGATTGAGTCAATGGAAGGTGTGGTTTACAGTACACACAGCGCGTCTACATCCATTTCACTACACACCTGTCCAAGCGTTGGAAGAGGGAGACCCGGTTAGAAGAATGGAATTCTGCCGTTTTATGATAAATGCAGACATGGAGGATCGCAATTTCTTCTCAAGAATATTGTGGACGGATGAATCGAAATTTGACCGTGACGGGATAAACAATTTCCACAACACACATTACTGGGCACCAAAAGGAGAAAACCCCAGGATGAAAAAAGAAAGGGCCCATCAAACCAGATTCAGTCTAAATGTCTGGATGGGTATAATTAATAATAATTTAGTTGGACCTCATTTTTTGCCTCAAAATTTAAATGGTGAAATGTACGAACATTTCCTAAGAGAGGAGATTACTGGTTTAATGGAAGATGTGCCAATAGCAACTCGTCGTAATATGATTTTCCAGCATGATGGTTGCCCGGCCCACTTCCGCCTCGGCGTACGCCAGTGGCTAGACCAAACTTACCCACATCGCTGGATAGGTCGAGGCGGGCCAATTCCTTGGCCAGCACGGTGTCCCGATTTGGCCCCGTGTGATTTTTATTTTTGGGGTCATATGAAGGCTTTGGTGTATACTACACCCATAACTACTGTAGAGGAGCTCAGAAGCCGCATAAGAAATGCAGCAGAAGAAATCAAAACTAGTCTTACTACCAGAATAATCAAAACAGAGGTACGGAGAAGACTACTGGCCTGTATCAGAAACAGAGGTTCACATTTTGAAAGACCTAAAGTAGAATATTTATTATTAAATTTAATTAAACATTGATGTTTTTTAAACACAATAAACGTAATTTAATTCAAGTTTTTCCTTTTATTTTAACCTTATCGCAAATAAATCGATTTAGACATTATTTCATTTTACTTCTAATATGTTTACTACAACGTCATATTTTTATGTAGACATTTGCACCTTTTTGGAAAGCTAATGAGATAAGGAAGTTATTTAGAATATTTGTACGCATTGTATCATACATTTTTTTAAGAAAATCACCTGTTTTTAAGAAAAATGTGCATTTTTCTTAAAAGAAAATTCTGTTTCATGTCTCATAATGAAAAATTCTCGCTTAGTTTGTCCCTATTTATTCCTTCAAAATAATATTTGACTCATTGACAGTTCAAATACATAAAAAAATCACTAAAAAGACAAACATTTTTAAAAATACGTCATGTCAAAGTCAAAAAGTCGAAAATAAAGAAAAAAATTTTGAAATTTCAATAACTTTGTAAATATCAACTTTCGGATAGGGGTGCCATGAAAAATATTACTGTAAATGAGGTCTACTTTCTGTCTTTCAAAGGAATGTATCGAATTTCAGGTCACCCTGTATAATAATATGTATCTTTGTGAAAGTTTATTACGGAGCGTTATTATAGGGTTCACATTTAGCTAATTAAATAATTCCAAAAATAAATTCGTCAAAATATGCATAATAGCTTATGCAATAAAGATAGAGAGCGGCTTATAAAAAAGAAGCAATAAAATACTATGTTACTCAGATTGTCGTAAAAGGAACACTATTATAGTGCAATAAAGTTTATATTTGACAAATCGGTTATATAATATTAAAATTTATAATAATATTATGCAGTCGCTTATATATTATGTCGATTATTATAGTATTATGATAGCCGGATGCTTTTCGTAATCTGTTACTGCAAACAAACATTCGATGCTCCTTAATTGTGTTAATAATGAGTTTCCTTTGAGTTTGTTGTTTTTTATATGTTTTCCTTTAAAAATATTTTTGTTTTCAATTTCCAATTAGCTCTTCTGCTGAGGGCCTGTTTCAATCTACTGATAAGTGTCACATAGCTTATTTGTATGTTTTGTCTTTGTTGCGCGATATTAAGCAAGCAGTGACAAAACTTCCGAATAAGCTATCGGACACTTTTATTAGAATATTGTGAAACAGGTCCTGAGTGTTGGAAATAAACCCAGGACTCTACTTAACAGGTAGGTACGTAGGTAACCTGTGAAAAGAACAGCAAAGTTCTTAGCAAATGGTTGTATTTTATTAAATTCCGCCTTGTAAACATTAGTCACTTGGTTGATAATTATGTACCTACCTAAGATATCCACAATAATTTGGGTCGTTAGTCGTTTCGCACCGCGAGGATTCGAAGCGCGGTGTGAATCGCCTAAGCACTGTTTTTGAATGGGTCGATTCGCACCGCAGTTCGAATCGCCCAAAACGTTTTTAGAATGGGTCGATTGGAACCGCAGTAGAAAACATTCCTTTTTTGGATAAATAAATTTAGACGGTAAAATATGCATAGTACAACGATACACAAAATAACGGAAAAGTAGAAAATAATTTATTTAAAGCACATACATTGGGAAAAATGCGATTTCAGTAGCGTTGACTCCCAATAAAACGATCATGCCGTGATTCGGTACATGGTTGTCTTTAGAAACCAGAGGTTTGTTTGATGGTACAATGTTTTTAGGGTTCCGTAATACAGGAACCCTTATAGTTTCGCTCTGTCCGTTCGTCTGTCTGTCCACGCTTCTAACTTCTGTAATTATGAATATAAATTGATGAAATTTGGTATAGTTATAGATTGTGTATAGACCTCAATTTCGGCATCATAAAATAACAATAATTTTATATTTAGGGATGGTTCCCCATACATGTGAGGTGGGGATGAAAAAATACTTGAGAGGTGTCAAGGGACACCCGGATGGAACGAAGTTCCTTTCGATTAATTAGTGAAGGAATTGTAATATATTTTTTTAAGTTATAATAATATTTTTTTTATTATTAACAAATATAATACTAATATAATAAACTTAATCAGTAGGCTCAATTTTAGTAATAATTGAGAGAGAGAGAGAGAGACAGAGAAACACGCGCACGCCGCACGGCTTACAACTATAGCAAAAAGTGTCGTTACAGTCTTAATTTTTTCCGTCTAGCCCCCTTTCGCAACGCGCGATAAGGAACTTCGTTCCAAAAATATTTTGACATCCTACCCCATCGTGTGATATCTTTGAATAGGTCTTTTAAAATAAAGGCTAGGTTTCGTGTGATTTTCGTTACAAATTCAACCATTTACGAGCAATTGGCCTCCAAACTATGAGACTTGGAAACTTGTCATGCTGATAGATCATGCTAAAAACTCTTAAGGAAAATTATTTTGAACGAAATCGGATAGTAACTTTTGAAGTAATTTGAAAAAAACCCTTTTACGCGATTATAGTTACGGAACCCTCCTTAGACATGTCCTGACATGCTCTTGGTAAGGTTATTATTCCCATATTTTAGGAATGAAAAAAACATGATGTTTAGGTACAGAGTACACGTAGCAGAAGAGAAACTTCATTCGTCCTTTAAAATCCAAAAACATCGTGCCTGAAGACCATCACTTCAAAAAAGAATAGAAAAAATAAAATTTGTACATCTAGCGCCATCTGTGTATTGAGAGAAACTCAATTTGTTATGTAAGATTTATATATAAGTAGCTTTCGACATGTGGCGTTATATCCAAAATCACTCTCATCGTGCCTGAAGACCATCACTTCAAAAAAGAATAGAAAAAATAAAATTTGTACATCTAGCGCCATCTGTGTATTGAGAGAAACTCAATTTGTTATGTAAGATTTATATATAAGTAGCTTTCGACATGTCGCGTTATATCCAAAATAATAATAATATCTATGGACAGTTAGTACAGGACCAGATTGACGTGGTGTGGAAGCGTCTACACCACGACAATCTGGTCCTGTACTAAGTATCCGAAGAACATGTATCACCGGTACCAGATAACGGAATACTTTTATACGATACACATATTTAAGATTTTAACTATACATATATTTAATAGACATCCAGGAACACAGAGAAACTTTTTGTCCCTTCCTCGGGATTCGAACCCGCGCCTCCGGCATAAACGCTGACGTGCTAACCACTAAGCCACAGAGGCATATCTAAAATCGTGTCGTGATGTGACGCGAGCTTGAAATTTCACTCTCAACGCCTCTAAAGTAGATTCACTTCAAAGATATTTTAAATTCTAATTTGAGTTATATTGCTTTTGCGTGTAAGTATAACAGGAAACCTCGGTAGTTGAAATTTAGAACTGATATAATTCTTACACTCACTACGGTTCTTCTTGAAGCCGAACACAAAGGTGATCCGATTTATTTGATTGAGCTCAATAGACGGTGTTTTAAGGTTTTTTATTGGACGCATTTTCCACGATTTGATTTCTTTAATTCGTCTATCAGGGGCACGATTCTCATGCAATAAAAAAGTACACATTCGAAAAATATTCGAGGTTCGAATTTTGTTAGAACGTCACATAGTTTTTGCATTCTCAGAACTTCATGTTTGGTTAATTGTTCGAGCCGAATTCGAGTCAGTCGAGTTCCATTGTGAAATTCTGAAAATGCACAAATTGTGTTACGTACAAAAAATTTCGAAGTTCGATTTTTTTTCTCGAATGTGAACTTTTTCTCTATTGCATGAGAATCGGGCCCCTGAACGTCATCATTCATCATCACGATCATTCGAAATGGTCAGACGGCTGAGAACTGCTTTCTACGATCTTACCGCCCCGTTCACATTACGTAACGTACAGCTCAATGGGCTATGTTTTGGGATAGAATTTACAAGTTAGATTAATTAGGAATGCAAACAGATTAAATTGATGATTACTTTCGGGAAAAATATACCTACTGGTTTATATTTATAACTAACTAGCTTTTGCCCGCGGCTCCGCTCGCGTAAATAAAGTATCCCACAGGAACACTACTTTTTCGGTATAAAATGTAGCCTATGTTTTAATCTACAGCCTAAACTACTACCATACCAAATTTCATCAAATACTGTTCGGTAGTTTTTGCGTGAAAGAGTAATGAACAATACATCCATCCATCCATAGGTACAACCAACCTAACAGACGTTCACATTTATAATAGTAAGTAGGATGTCACAGTTTATATTTATTTTTATCATATAATACCTATATTTTTAACCGACTCTTTCTTTTTTCCAAAAAAAGGAGGCGTTTCGTTCGGCTGTATTTTTTTTTTGTATGTTCAACGATTACTCCACCGTCTGAGGACCGATTTTCAAAATTATTTTTTTGTACGTAATCCCAAATTGGTCCTTTTGACATCAAAGTGGTGACCAGATGATGGGATCGATAGGAATCGAGGGAACTCGTCGAAATTTATATGGACACATATGGTGATTTCAACTTTTTCTGAAGTAGTCCAAGCATATGCTACCAAACAGTAAGATATTGCACCAAGGTATACCCTGGATCCAAAAGTACTGAACAGAACCCCTGACTCCTTATAGATACATGTTTTGGGGATTTAGGCGTTGTTTAAAGAACTGCAAGCCTATGCCACTATGTCATTTGCAGTAATCATCATCATCACCACCATCATCACACCATACATCATCACATTATAATAATATAATAGGTACTTCTCATAGTATTTACACCGACACGGATATATAACTCTGCCGTTTATGGACCTATTTGCAAAATTGTTTTGTTTTTGTAAAGGGTATAATTCGAAATTGATCCTTTTGTCACTAAAGTGGAGACCTTATGATGGAACCCACGAGGTATCGAGGGGACTCCTCGAAATTTATATGGACACATATAGTGATTTTGACTTTTTCTGAAGTAGTCCAAGCATATGCTACCAAACAGTAAGATTTAGCACCAAGGTATACCCTGGATCCAAAAGCACCGAATAGAACTCCTCATTCTTTATAGATACGCGTTTTGAAAATTTCGACATTGCTTAAAAAACTACAAGCATATGTCATTATGTAACTTACAGTAATCATCATCATCATCATCTTTTATACAATACCTAATAGAAGCTAGGCGCGTATTCAATTATACATTCGATCATTTATTTTAAACGTTCTTAAAATGTGATAATAATAATATAACAACCAAAAAGGGAAAAATTATTATTTTTAAAGAAAAAATTAAACCGCCTTAAGTAAAAATACACAAAAAAGTATGAAATAAATCTTATTTTCTAAATAATCGCCCTTTTAAATTCGGCTAAAATTTTGACTATTTCTTTAGAAGACGGTTTAATTTTTTGTTTATAATGTGTATAGTGTACCATACTCAAAGGTCGATATGCAATCTTTTCCCGGAATGACTGGTTTATTACAGGTTTAACCAAAGCCTTCGGTCGAACCCCGAAATAAATTCCAATTTCGGCCTTTGACTAAAGATTTTTCAGTCAAATCTAGAAGTTCCTAATTAGATATACTAAAAGCACAATACCCTTCTCGAGCAATTTGATCCTATTTCTCTCAAATGTTGTCTGGAAGAAATTGCTATTTACTGTTTAGTAATAAAGCCTTTGAGTACCTAATAAACTGATGTTCTATATATTGTTTATTATATTTTTTGTGTATGTGTTAACTCCTAATCGTGCACAATAAAGTTTATTTTCATTTCATTGATACAGATCACATAGATGGGCACTATGCTGCCGGTTTCCCATTGGCCATGGGGTAGGCGATAGGCACAAGGCAGAGATCACCGACATCCATTTACCTAGTGCAATGCAAAGTATTATTTTAGGTAGATTTGCGAACATAAGTTTGTAATAACTATGTAAAATATAGTGAAAAAATAAAAATGACCTCGAATCAAAATTCTTTAATTTCGTACCTACCTATCTATCCAGTATCCAGAGAGCACGACTAGTAATAAAACAAAATAACTTCTTAAGTTTATGGTCGTAGATCTTATACTTCTACGATCGACATCTATAGAAGTATTAGAACTTTTTTCTTAGAACTTAGAAGTATTAGATATTTTACTTGTGTAGAAGCGGTATTAGAACTTATTATAATCTTACCTGTCTAGAAGCGGCATTATAACTTATTATATTTTACTTGTGTAGAAACGGCATTGATCTTATTTTGATTTTACCTATGTAGAAGCGGCATTAGAACTTATTATATTTGACTTATGTAGAAGCGGCATTAGAACTTATTATAATTTTACCTGTGTAGAAGCGGTATTAGAATTTATTATAATTTTACCTGTGTAGAAGCGGCATTAGAACCTATTACAATTTTATGTGTGTAGAAGCGGCATTAGAACTTATTACAATGTTACCTGTGTAGAAGCGGCATTAGAACTTATTATATTTTACCTGTGTAGAAGCGGCATTAGAACTTATTACAATTTTACCTGTGTAGAAGCGGCATTAGAACTTATTACAATTTTACCTGTGTAGAAGCGGCATTAGAACTTATTATAGTTTTCTTGTGTAAAGTACTATATGGAGGCTAAGAATTGCCAACTAGATAAGATAATGAAAGTATTCGCGATTATACTTTACAACTTGACGAGTGCTCGCTTGTCGAAGTCATGACGTTTAGAACTAAACACTGTGAACGTATGATGGACGTTAAACGCCTTCATCATACATCGCCATAATTAAGTCGTAAAAGTATGTTACATCTAAAACATAGGTATATAACAGTTGACTGCGCTAAGCTAGGTTTATATTTACAGTATATTAAATAATCTCGATACAGGTATTGGTCAGTGTGGGTAGTATTTATTATGTCCCTTTGAGCAAGTCTCGTGTGCAGCCCTTTGTAGTTAACGTGCTTTAACATAAGCTCCTTATTGACATTTATTTATGCAGTGCCTCTGCAGTAAAACTGCTTATCAAATTCCATGTCAATGTTTTCAATGAAATGCTGGACATGATGTAAATACATTATAACATGTTCTTAGTACTTATCTCTAACTACTTAACCGATCATCATGATATTTAGCACAGACATACCTATATGTATATTTGACCACGGAGAGGGACTACTTTTTCATGGCAAAATGTACGGTCCCCTCCCCCGGTCCCCGGATCTGTTTTTGCGCAATATTTTTCAATAATAAAACAGGCAGACCAAAAAACTTATTATATAATACGTGCCGCTTTTATAGAGACCCCACAGGTTTTTATCAAAGATTTTCACGTCTAAGCATCGGTCGTTTGTACACATGTAAATAGTTGTTGTTTCATTAGCCGCCTTGATTCAAGGTAGCAATGACGGTCTTATCATGACCATAGACATGCAGCTGTTACATGTGAATTTAGTGTTTCAGTAATTCCAATTAATATTCACGCCCCCTGCGTTTGCCTCTCACCAGGTGCAAATTCGCATTTTTATATTCTTCAATTAGTTTCGTAGAGGTATTGTTAAGTTCAAATTAAACATACCCACCTACTTAGAGTCCCTAGGTGGAACAGGGAATTAAGGACACACCAATACCTATATTGTCGTCCAGTGTTGTTTTCATTAATTATTGTTATTAGTTTTTTTTCTATCGTCGCGTCATTTTTTTCAATCATTGGGTCGTATACGGACGCCGACGGACCCGGTTTACCACTTTACGATCATATAACTATGACAATCACAATAACTGCTATGTTCAAAAATGGTACACTGGTAATCTACAAGGATGGCAGACAACACAAAAATTGTGCAGACTAATTTACAGTGAAGCTCAATAAAAGCGTGTAGCGGCCGCATTCGATAATAAAACGCGTCGTAACGAGAGCGTACGCACCGGGTAGACATTCCTTTATGAGTGGCTAGTTTAGCTCCGGCCATTGTCCTGTGATGGTTTGTCTGCGTGAAACAAACTGCACAGTTAAACCAAGGTGCCTCCGCCGCGACTCCTGTGAATGCCATCCGGCCTCACATTGTCATTCCCTTCAGGACATATTATTGTCACACTCTTTCTAGACGAAAGGTGGAAACCTAAGGTGTAATAGTAGATTGTTAGCCTAGGGTTGAAAAGAATCAATTCCCGAGGTAGTTAGACTATAGTCCGCTATAGTCCGAGTAGGAATTGATTCTTTTACCCGTGTCAAACACTCTACTTTTCAATTAGAATATGAGGAAAATAAAACTAGTTGTTTATCTAAACTATTTATTGATAATAATATATTAGTAGTGCCTATTTAAAATTAATAGTCAAATTAGGACAATTCGTGAAATTAAAAGTTACATATTTATTTGGAATATTTATGTTGTTTGATATATTTTGAGAAATTTGGCTGTTCTGGATCTCTGTAAAAGTAGGAGACTCTGGTATTTTATCAGACGATGGATTCCATCGCGGACACTCCCTGGAAGTTGTCGGCAGAGGCGAATTGGGGCGTATTTTTATAGTTTCGGTTAATTTGGTTGAAATTTTAGTTTTATTTTGATCTGAATCCTCTATGTAGCCTTCGGCGACTGTACTGGATTTCCAGCCTCCATGTCTTTTTAACGTAGTCATGTTTGCCCCAGAATCGGCTAAAAGTGTCGCTGAAGTTTGTCTAAAACAGTGTCCGGTATACTGCTCACAGTTTGGTAAATTCAAATATGTTGCTATCTGCTTCGGCATACCTGAGATTTTATTTTTACCGATCACTTGTTTATAGCATTTTCCCTTCTGATAGTTGACAAACAAGCGGTCCGTTTTTACATCACTAGGTCTCATTTTTTGATATTTCTTTACTATTTGTGTAAACTCTTCTTTTACTATAAACGAGCGCTCAATATCTTCTTCTTCAGTCTTTGTTTTAGTCAGTTTTACTAATAATAAATCGCCTTGACTTTCAATGTCGTTAATTGTCAAATTTGTGAGTTCACTGCTTCTGCAAGCGCCGCTTATACCGAGTATCAATACGACCTGTGAAAAACATGTAATTATTTTAGTATTTGTGTAATAAATATGTTCATATTTAGAATAAATCCATAAATAGGTAAACTTACCTTCACTGCCAAATATATCTCGTCAGGAGCATCATTAAAAAAAAATCCACGTCATGAGATGTGAAAACTTTAGATTTCTTACTCTTGAACTTACCCTGCGACTGTCTTTTCAAAAATGCTGTTAAATTATGAAATTTTTTCAAATCTACATTGTGTTTTACATTAAGTGTACTCTTGAGCATTGAATATCGGCTCCATACCGTTGAAGCCTGTAATTTGCTACACAGTCCATTAAAATATGTAAGAAATACACTTTCGGAAAACGATTTTATATTCTTGTCTTCTCGCCACTTCATAAAATCATTGTATGTGTTTATATATCTTTCTTTTGATATTTTTGGCAAAAGATTTTCTATGACACAATTTGCCTCGTCTGTAATGGAATCTGGCGTCAATATTTCGCTTGAACTCATTTTTAATATTCAATTCAAATCTTAGCACAAAAGTCCGTCACAGATACATACATAACAGATTTTAGTATCCCGCCAATTTGTGTTGCCTTTTTAAATTTTAAATATGAAACTTGCCGCTCGCCGCGTAATTGTCGCGGCACTCGCGGCTTATTCCGCTCAAAGAAGTTTGTGCTAAATTCACACTGGCTGTTTAGAAAGTCATGTCATTTTTTAATAGTTTTTTTTTTACATAAAACTCTTCACAGCTGACAGCAGTTCTATTTTTGAAGTTTTGAAGTTTTTCCGGCCGTCGGGCCGGAATGAATTTGTATGAGTTTTTCCCTCCCTATGAAAGGAAAGCAGCAAATAATCAGATCAAAACAACACTACTTTCCGAGTATGAGAAATGAAAAAGACTATTGATTACTTCGTAGTTCGTACTAGGTGTGTTATAAGTGTAAAGTTCTACTGCTTTATGAGTTTCAGCACTTACCGTTTACTTTTTTTACCTGTGAACTGTGTATAGAATAGATCAGTCATCATCATAATCGGTCACTAGCGTCCCCAGTCCCCGCGTCTGGGGCTCTGGTCTCTCGTCGATGTGATGTCTCCACCTAATATGGAATATTATGTCAGAAATGTTGAATTGTCAGAAAATTACCTAGCTTTTGCCCGCGACTCCGCGCGTGTAAATACAGTATCCCACGGGAACACTGTAATTTTCGGGATAAAAAGAAGCCTATGTGTTATTCTAATCTAATCCTTCTAATCCTAAACTAAACTACTAACTAAACTACTACCATACCAAATTTTGTCAAAATCCAGTAGTTTTTGCGTGAAAGAGTATTAAACATCCATCTATCCATCCTCACTAACTTTCACGTTTATAATAGTAGTAGGGTTATTTAATTCCTACCTCATGAGGAATGTTGAGGCTCATTGGTTAAATATCGCCACACAATGCGGTACACCGGCGACCTTGTGCGTGCTCAGCGCGGCCATATCGACCGTGACATCCGCTCCGGTATCGCGAATATCGGCTTATCGCCATCGCCTAAATTTTATTCTAATTAAATTTGTATTTCGTACGCACTACACAGGTACTAAATATTCGTACGAGTTGGGCCTCCAGGCTTGAATAAATTACCTGCAGATTATTTTAATTTAAGAGACAAATTCGGTATAGCTTCTGTTATTCCTCTAGTCCAATTGTTCATGTTGGTAGTTAAAATATTGACGTTATAACTAATGCAATCGTTTATGGTATCATTTTCTAGAGAAAGTGAAACTGGAGTTAAATTCTACTTTAATAAACGTATAGAGAGGAGCGCTTGTATTGTGCTCGCCCCTTCTCGTTTGCGTGCAATTTGCATGAGAATTGCTTTATTGATTCTATGAAATACGATCAAGCTTAAAAGTATTCCTTTGATTAGAAAATAATCGCCTTATTAAAATTAACTTTTCAAGGCGGTTCGTGTGATTCTTGGAAAGTTTTGATTAGCTACCTCACTCATTCATGAGTCAGAGGTGCTCGCCAGCATTGGTGCAAACGGTTCAGTGCTCGGTTACAAACTTCGCTTGCATGTTTAAATTTGTTGACCGGCGAGGTCTTTTCTTTGCATTCCATGTTTGGTTTGGAAAAAAATGTTTACCAAACCTGACTTTATGAAGCAGGGAACTTTATTTCTATGTAGGTTATGGACTTACCGCTGCTGGAGTTTTCTTTCTTAAGCTCCTGAAATTTTTAAATCAAAATGGTTTTGTTCTTTTAGATGCTAGAGTTTAAATCTTGCAATGAATGCAAGTGCCTCCTGTGGATTGAAGCCATGTTCCAACCATAGCATTAAGGATATGTACCTATCTAGTACAGTTTTCAATATAATGGGACATTAAGCGAGCCCTACGGAACGTTTTCACTTTTCACACCCAATTTTTACAGTTAAATTGAAACGATTTCGTCCGAAATCGACGCAACCGAAGATCAATGTTTCTGACATTTATTGATTAATGGCCGTTATTAAGCTCCGGCTGAATCGTCGCCCGCTTCGCCGGGTAGGTTAAGATAAGGACTGTTTTACATTTAAAGCGAAAATTCAAATACATTTTTCTTTTTCGTTTCACGTTATATGTATACAACTTTAATTTGTAAGGTACAATATAGATTTTCGACCACATTTTTAAGGCCCAAAGATTTTGGTTCAGTATTTAAATTCGCGCAGTTTGACCCCATTAATTGCCCATTTACAAAACGGCCGAGGGTCGGTACGATAATTAATATTCTTTGTCCACTGAACGTCTCCTTTGACCTCTAACGTCGTAGCTACCTCTTACATAATCGATATGTAAAGTACCCTAGTGGTTAACATAAGTTTTTTTTTAAAATAATAAAAAAAATATTTTTTATTTATTTATTTATGAATTAACAAATTAATACATTTACAAATCGAATTAAAATCACTAATAAGGTTTTTTGCCTTTTTGCCCTTTTGGACGGAACCCTAAAAACAAAAATGCTTGTTGAAATGAAAAATGAATGCATTCCATATTGTAGAAGAGATTTGAGCAAACAAAGTGATGTATTATTCTAGAATTCATATCCACTATCATGTAATAGCTATCACGTTTAACTAGTAACCCAATAACGCGCTCTACATCTACTCTCCTAATCTGCTAATGTAAAACACTCATTATGAACCTTCTTCGTTTGTTCCGCATTATGTAGATGAACGTGCAACGTATATTGTGCGCTTGTACACACATTATTTTCTAGACTAAACGGGCTCGAGTCTCCGATCTATTCACTTTTAAATGGCATTGTGACATGCCCTCCGGCGGGACTTAACGAGGTAAAGAAACCCCTATAGTATTTCTCGAAGAAATCCATTTAATCTAAATGATGTGTATGTAAAATGCTTTCGATTCGATTGTAGTGTACGTGAAAAATAGATCAATATGTTACAATAACACGCGTGAACGGTGAACCAAATTGAAAACAATGTCTAAAGAAATAACGCTTCTACGAATACGCACGGCGAGAGACAAGCCGAAAGCTGTTTATAGGGTAAGGGGCATTTGAATTCTTCCTGAAAATTAATGAGAAATACCGATTACGACGTTTCTGTTCGCACCGACTTCCCACAATACGGCGACGCGCCCGCGAGCAGCCCGCCGACTAATGATGACGGCGAAATCGCGAAAACATGTTTGTCTTCCTCTTTTGATAGCTGACGATCACTGTCTCTGTCGCGCGGCACCGAAGCGGCGACGTTGCATTTTAACCCGGATAAATAACATCCTATTAACTTCGTTCCGGTGTTCGATTTAAGTTTCAATATCGTTAACTTTAAGGATTAAAATTGCGTAGAAAATATTTGTTTTGGCACAAACGTTTGTTTAAGGACTTTATCGCTTTCATTATAAAGTCGCCGTTCAATCGCAGCGGATATTCTTTAGGACTTTCTGTTTTCGTCTGTGCTTATTAATTTGCTGTCAAATAAAGGGGCCGCTTACTTGGGCGTGCGTGTCGGAGCAAATTTCTGCCATACTTTGGAATCAGTGGTTATTTTTTGTCTCGACAGAATTCGCCGACGCAACGCGACTCTTGTGATAGTTTAGTTGGACATTGAATAATATGGTTAAAGAATAAACATACTGTTGTGTTGTATTTTGATAGAGACTATTTGATGTTAGGTAGTTGGTATATATTTGTTTTTGTTGTTGTTGTTGGTATATATATTTATGCAAGGACTTCAAAGAATTGAATGTAGCTATATTATTATAAGTTATAACTCTGTAGAATAATAATAGTAAATTACTTAATAACTTGTTAAGTGCTTGAATTATTAGTAGCCCGAGTAGGAACAATAAGGGTTTTTAAATTCGTCACATCTGACAGCTTCTTGATACGACAAGCACCGTCGGGCTACCAAGTGTCGCCTGGTGACAGAAAAATAATCGAAAATTCTTATTGACCGTTTTTGATACCACTTACGCCACCAGATGACGCTTTGTGTGAGTTGGGTCTGCCCTCTAGCGGCAGAAAAAATATCTAAAACACTCATTGTCAACTTCGTATTCGTAGCGTTATCGAATGTCAATGGTATGGGCGCTTTCATAATTATCATACAATTCTCTTTCGATAACGTTACGAACACGTATTTGTCAGTTGTTTCCGGAGGTCTAAGGAAGATTTGACAGCGGCGTAAACGTAACGTTATCGAATGAAATTTGTATGGGCGCTGTCATGATTGTGACAGATTTTCATACAATTCTCATTCGATAACATTACGTTTCCACCGCCCGCAAAAGTTCCTGCTAGACCCACTGCTAACCACATTGAAGTGGGTTCCATATTATTTATCCTTATTTATCGCTCCAAACTGAGACTATCTAGGGTAAATTATTGAGGTGTTAATTAATGTGTTAATGTAACCTCTAATGTTAAATATAAATTCTTATGTTGATCTATATCTACTTTCTTGATAACTTCTGCCTTGTGCCGAATATTGAGGTGAATACGATGCTACTCGTTATCTTGTAAATAATAATGAAAATGAAAAAAAAAACCACTTTTTTTTCCTATAAGTTAAAAACATGGAACACATGAGTCTATCCTACAGGATGTTTACGCTATTATCGAGATATAACTCCCCCCAAACCGATTTCGGTGACGAAGCCGATTTCGTTGAAACTAGGCCAGTTACGCAGGAGTAATTTTATAGTGCCCAAGTGTGTGCGCATTACACAAGAGCACCCTCGCTTCCTCTACTCTCATATCCCAGTGGGACGGATAACCGACACGACTGGCGAGATATCAGGCGCAGGTCCGACTTTTTACATGCCCATCCGACCCATGGATCATCTTTCTTGTCAGACAATTAGGTGATCAGCCTGCATTGTCCTAACCAAACTTGGAAACAACATTTTTTTTGTTGTTCCAATGCGGGAATCGAACCCAATACCTCCGAGAGCCAAGCTCTAACCACGGAGGCTGTTAAGTTATCGAGATGTACTTATTGTTCGAATTAATTTTCTGCAAATATGTTGGTAAATATGGTATACTAAAAAAAAATTTATTTATTATTCTAATTAGAAATTGGCAGGTATTAGGTATAAGGTAATTGCAAGTAAGCTAACCCAAGTTTAAAAAATAATACCCTTATAAGTAGCTAATTTAAAATATGGGCAATGTTGTGGGCTTTAAACTTCTGTATATTACTTTTCATCGTCTTAACGCTTTTAAACTAAAGTGTTTACATCCTAACCCCCTTACTAATAAAAATATTTACACAATGGATAAGCTACCTATACAATGTTTTGTACTTGTCTGATACGTTGTAAAAGTTGCGTGACAGCCACTGACAAAACATTGTATAGCTTGTTCATTGTGTAAATATTTTTATTAGTAATGAGAAGATAATTCGGTTTTAACTAGACAATGTATGAATTTGAACAAAGTCAGTTGTGTGAATTTATATTTTCTATTATTTTGAATGCGATATTTAACAACAGCCTGTACATCCGACGCATACAGATGCTATCCTCTGATCCAATTTGACCTCATTCTTATTCAGCAGTTGGGTGAGGCCGGCCGCCATACATTTCGAATGCATTAAGTCCTACAAACGTTCCTTACGTTTAAGTGTCCTATGAATTTGGAATGGGCGCTGATTGTAACTATTTATGTTTTGGTTTTCATTTACACCATTCTCTACTCAGATTTCAGGCAAAATAAATTGAATTTTATGTCCCTTAAAAATATTAAAGGTTAATTTTACACATAACATCTGATAAGGTTTTCTAAATACCTTCATGTAAATCTTACCAATTTAATGTAATTAATGAGAAGGTTGGTATGATATGGATCGCCTACACAGTCGTGAAAGTATGTCACTAGAGAGATATCCTTATAATGTTTTATTTAAAAAAGCGTAGGTGGGTACCAACGTTATTGTGTAACAAATAAACCTAAAGTAAGAAAAGTGAATTATAATAACTTTCTTTTGAAACGATTTATGCTAAATTTAGACAAACATTTATAAATCAAAACTATACACTACCCTACAGATCTAGAAGTACCTGGACTTTACTTAACCAATGGCATCAACTTTATATTACCTCTTGATTTGCCAAAAATTAAAATAATAGAGACAAATGAAATAATAGAGACAATTTGTAGCGTGGACGATTAAGTATTAACTTATGTTCATTAGATGAGTTAACGAGTGCGTAATTATAATTGAGTGTCGTAAATTAATTCCGATATTACCTTTAAAGGGCAAAGGTCTCGGCTGTGCCGCCCACAACGCGGGCGGAATATCATATGGTAATTAATTAATATTGCGAGCAAACGGAGCAAATGCCGTGGAGAGATCAGGTAGCGAGCACTTTTGGCACATATGTTATACAAATGTCAACATCTCTTTAACCGACTTCAAATAAAGACGAAGGATCTAAATTATGCCCTTATCTATATTACCCTTTTTACTGCTGTTCCTTATAGTACTAGATCAAGAATCAGCCTAATTTGATGACGAACAGTTTGCCAGTAATTATTGCCTTCAAGACACGAAGGCATTCGTAATCGTATAGAAGTAGCCGACCTCTGTGGCTCAGTGCGTTAGTGTTCAAGCCGGAGGAGGTCGCGGGTTCGAATACCGCCAAAAAGTGTTCCTGGTTGTGTAATAAATATGTGTATAATATAGTAAAAGTCTTAAATGTGTGTTGTCTGGTACCTTTACGGGCTACTTACCCGTAACTCAAGTTCTTCGAGAACTTACCACGGGACCCGATTTACGTTACGTTACGAAGCGTCCATACCTTGATATTATAATTAATAGCAGGGTTTGCGTTTAAATAGTCGTCACCTCGCATGTCATAAGCATATTTCCTTGCAGATCGTCGCTAATTTAAGACATTCTAATGACAGGACAGTAAAACCTTTTGCGGTGTCGTGTCGCGAACAATACGAAAAGGTCAAAGCGACAAGGTCGTTGGAAAGGTATCGCACGGTACGAAGACGAAATTGCGATAAACGCCAACTTTCCGTCTCGAGTTATTACCGCTTACCGCTCGCCGGCGGAGTTTGGACTTGTTTACAATGGACGGCTTCGCTCAAGTCGATCATTAAATTAACCTTTATCGCTAAAAACTAACTTAATTACTTTTACTATTACACAATGTGAACATGTTAGAATGGAAATAAAGAGAACTGAAAATCCTTTATGATGTTACTGCACTGGCAGTTTATTCGCATCTATTTGACTTTAATATGTACCTATCACTTAAATACATTTTACAAAACTTGCATATTTCATCAATATTTTACACTAACTATATTTTTTATTTAAAAATCTATAACCCGACTACGTACATAAATAAATATTAAAAAAATATATAAACCAACATCCAAAGTAAAAGCAATAACATAACATACCTAAAAATCACTAAAAATCATGAAATAATTCTTACTGTCAAAAAAGTTCCCGTTTTAAATTCTGCTAAAATGTAACTATTTCTCTACTCAAACTTATTATTTTTGAAGTCGGTACCAGCATTTTTATAAACAATACTGAAATTTCCAAACGTGTATCTTCAAAGATTGAGGAGTGCCGTTCAGTGCTTTTGGATCCAGGGTATACCTTGGTGCAATATTTCACTTTTTGGTAGCTGTGAATGTTCAAAGAAATCGGTATCGGTGTAAAAGTCTATGAGGAATACCTATATCAACATAATATCATGATGTATGATGTGATGATGGTGGTGGTGATGATGATTATTAAATAGTGACATATGCTTGCAGTTTTATAAACAATCCTGAAATTTCCAAACGTGTGTATCTTCAAAGACTGAGGAGGGCCGTTCTGTGCTTTTGGATCCAGGGTGGATGGACCTTGGCACAACTCACTTTTTTGTTGTTTATATTTATCGTTTAACATTGTATGTATAATATTTGAAATATTAATTAGTTTGTGTGAAATATTAATTATTATATTTATTTATGTGTTTTATTTTAATTGAAACTCTATGTTTATAACTTTTATATATACATTAAGCACAGTACCCTTCTCCAGCAATTCCTTTATCCTATAATATAATCCTTTCTTTCAAAGGTTGTCTGGAAGAAATTGCTGTTTAGTAATAAGGCCGCCTTTGCGAACTTTCGTCTTGTTCTGTATAGTTTATATTGTATATGTGTGTGTAACTGTTGATTGTGCACAATAAAGTATATTTTTATTTCATTTCATTAATTTTTCATTTCATTTCACTTTTTGGTATCATATGCTCGTGTTACTTTGAAAAAAAAAGTAAAAATCACTATATGTATCCTTATACATTTTGAAGACTTCTCTCGATTCCTCATGGATCACATCACCAGATCTATCATTTGGTGGCAATGGGACCAACTTGGGAGTCAACCCTTTAAATTAAAATAAGAAGTTCGAAAATCGGTCCACAAACGGCGGAGTAATCGCGTAACATACACACGAATTGATAACCTCCTCCTGTGTTTTGGAAGTAGGTTGATTATTAGGTTAGGACTATATGAACCGGAATCCGGTAGGCCGGAGAAAATTTAGGGCTATGAAAATAGAACTCTGGGCTTATACAATAGAGCTGAAAATCAAACATAATGGTCGAGTCAATGTCATATATGTCATATATTATTTTTATTATAGATTATTTTCAGTGCCCTAAATTTTCTCCGGCCTTCCGGATTGCAAGAAACATACACACATAGTACATACAAACATAGACTGCCATCTTCATTACCCTTCCTTTTGACATCTCATTCGCCGTAGTCGGGTAAAAAGTAGCGTTAGAAGAAATTCACGAGTAAATCGGTGTGCTAGCACCTTTTCCACGACAAAGTCAACGAAACCGCAATCAAGTGGGCCATCAAGGAATCTAGTTCAGCGCTTGTTCTCGGTACGGAGGGCTAATTGCCAAACTTGGTGATTGTGTGACTAAATATTACAAAGATAACGAAATTATTAGAAGCTTTCCACTTTATAAGAAACATGTGTTACATTAATGCGTTTATGAGAAACAATTAAGCAAGTTATTAGGTCAATGGTCAAATAATTTCTTTGTATTTTTAATTTTGTTTTGTTCGTAAACCGACGAAGCCGTCACGCGTCGTAATAAATATCGATACAAACCACGGGCTCCCGGAATGATTGTTATTTTATTAATGAAATGTGTCTGTTTTTGTTTCAGGTATGTTTCGCAATGACAGGTAAATAACTTGTTTATTTACTAGCCACTTCGTTACGATAAATCGGCTATTCATATTAAGCGGTATTTTTCATGCAATTGTGCTGAGCAGTAGACCTAGTTTAAATGCAAAAGAAGAGCCCTCCTATTCACAGGCTGTTGCTGTTTCTGCTAGCCGAAATGACAAGGGAAGCATGTGACTTGAGCGTCACTTAATTTAACTATGGTTTCAGTATTTGGCCCTTAGCCGTTTACAGAGAGTTTCATGATGATTTTTATTAGAAATATGCCATCTATAAAAATTTCTACTGTCTAGCTATCACGGATAAGGAGATACAGCCTGGTTGCAGTTAGACGGAAGGACAAACAGACAGATAGACAGCATCGTCACACTAATAGGTTCTCGTTTTTACCCTTTGGGTATGGAATCCTAAAAAGCCTATTGCCTGACTTTCATTTCTTGATCAAAATACCTAAGTAGCATCTACTCTTGATGATGTTTCGGGCGGAGTACAGCTTTTCTGATGCGAGAAGCTTTCCAGCCACAATATTACTTCAAACTTAAACTGGTATTCAACACGAAACTTTGGGTAGCTACAATCTTTGAAACAATGAGTTCTCGAGAAATCTAATTTAACAAGTATTTCTAATTGAATTACCTGGTTTAACTCTACATTCGGCTTCATCATCAGTGTCTATAATATTTTGTCTTTGTTTTAAGTCTTTGCCAGTCTCAAATTTCTTTTGCTCTTGACATAACTAAGATTAAAATAAAGAAGTAGATATGTAATTTAGGTATAACTGTAACGGTGTCTTTTATATTTCTCTTTTGAAAAATATTAAGATCGAAGAATTTCCTAAATTCTAACTAGCTACATAATAGGAACATAGGCTAGACTAAGGTAGATTTGTGTGTAACATATCAGTAATGTTGCGGTACATTTTTCCTGTGCTAACACTTCATCGTATGCAAAATCGAAGGCCGTATGTTTACGACTCCAGACTCCTTATCTAGGGCAACTTGTATAAAAACACTGAATTATCTCTCTCGCGTAGAGATGGGATGTGGTTTGAGAAAATCATCGATATCGATTTCGATTAGGTAAGCGAACAATCTTAGTTGTGTGTGATATAAATTAAACATAACCATCTTTAAAATGAATTTCAAGCTATACCTACACAATCCTACTAATAAGAATATTTACACGAATATTTACGTGAACGTTGGAAAAGTCACTTGACAAAGGCTGCAATATTGAATGATAACCAGTTGTGTTAATATATTTATTAATAGGGGGGTTAATTATAATAAATATTATACTATTTTGTTACGTTGAATCACTCCAACAGCCTTATTTATTAAAAACTCACTACTTACTCTTGGCCTAACTCAACACATGCACTCTGTGCTGTGTGCGAGTTTTTGTCCCTACTCCCCGCGAAAAAGTTAACTACAATAATTTGTATGGCATCGAATTAGTTACCATTGTTTGCCACTAGGGGTGTTGTTTCTATGCCATACATATGTAATATGTCTCTTCATTTTCGTTATATGAACTAAAAAGTTCGGCCGCTCTACGCTTGTCAAGTGACGCCCTGTCACGCAAACCTCAGGTACTCGCCCGTGATACTGGGTTTAACTATTGTACATAGCTCGGGTTAGATTTCATATTTCCACTTTATTCATTAGTAACAAAATTTGTTCTTCCTGCCTGAATACATGGGATAAAGTAAATATTGCCTTAGTTTTCGTTTATTAATAACGCGGCTAGAGTTTTGCAATTGGACAAAAAAAATTAAGTATTAAAAAGAAATAGTAGAAATGAATTTAGTAAATTATTATAAACTGCGAATGCATGTAGTCGGCCATTTATTTTGTACAGCCGTCTCTATTTCTTTAGGTCAATATGCCAATTGCCAATCCGCATTTTTAAAAGTAATTTTTCCTTATTTGGGAGTTGTGACATTTAAAAATTACAATAGTATTTTATATAATATGCAAAACAGTGCTCTTATATGAGCATCATTAACTAGAAGTTCAGAAGTTATGCAAATTGATATTATGTGTAAGGATATCGCAAGTTTTAAATTAGGATACCAACTGCAAAACTAAATCAATATATTTTAATATATCTCTTAAGATTAATAAAAAAAAAACTTTTATATAATTTTATTACGCGTACCCCAGCCCTATACATAATATTACGCAATGCAATATGGGCGAACGCCGTTATGACTTTATGTACTCGCCATGAATAAATTCTTTCACGACGCCATCAATCTATTCATCTGACTCGTAAAATTGCTATCTATGTCGGGTATTATGTCTAAGTAGCTTTACCTGTAACCTGCGAAATTGATTTTCTATTATCCCTCTAATATAATACTAAAATAATACGAAAGTTTGTGACGAGGGACGATTGCAATCAAATACTATGTATTATTTTTGAGCCTAGACCACCTTATAGATTTAAACGAAGGTCCTAAAGAGTTTACCTACATCCTATTTATAATATTACTAGCTGGTGTAACGAAAACGGAACACTATTTTTTTAAACGGAACCCAAAGATAAAAGTAGCCTAATTTAACTAGTTACTACTTATATAACATCAGCTATCTGTCAGTGAAAGTCCCGTGAAAATCGGTCCAACCCTTCCAATGATTAGCCGGAACAAAGAAACAGACAGACATACAGACAAAAAACAGTTTTTTTGTCTAGGTACCGTGTAGGGGAAAACCAGGATAGTTGCCCCCACTTTTTGAAATCACTCCATATCTCTTATAAAATAAAGTTAATTGCTTTATTTAACCAGCTGGTACTTCCGGTTTTCATTGACCAATTTTTAAAAAGTAAAGACATTGAATATTTTAAGAGTATTAGCGATTTTAGCAGACCTCTTGACATCTTTCCCACGTATAGGAAAGTAGCCAAATTCATATAAATCCCATATAGGATAGATGCCCTCTCTCAAAACGAGGCAAGTAAACCAAAAACTGTGGTCGCATTTGCCTTCCCATGCATAGAGACTTACGACAGAGTCAACTTAGTGGTAGCTGAAAAGTTTTTTTAATAAATAATTGCAACAGTATAGAATTCATTCGCAAAACTAGAGTTATTAAAATCGGGGCTACTATATCCTGGGGTAACTATCCTGGTTTTACCCTATATTATACTATCATATACATTCAGTGCAAAGCTGTTAATTTGAAATTACAAACAAGACACTTCAATTTTATTTTTTTGTAGGTGTATAATATGTATATTGTTAAGGTGTTCGAACATAGACTGCGATGACTTGGCAAAATACGGTTCTCACGGATTTTTATTTCTACCCGATCATAAGTGTTAATGTAAATGTTAGGAAACTCATGGAAAGAGAAACACGGAATATGAAATGTTACAATTAAGGAGCTGCACTCGGTCGGAAATGAGTCGCCGCCCGCCGGCAGACGCGCGCGCGCGGCCGACTGCAGATTGCGAACTTCACAACTACACAGGGTAGATACTAGATACACATGTTGCTGTGTAAGTTTGTGTTGAATGTGAAACTCAGTAATTGAATTCATTTACTGATTTATGCAGGTTGGTATAGACACGGCCGAATACTGAAACGATACTTAAGGTGCGGGCACGGGCACGGGCAACAAAAATTAATCAATTATGGTCGATTGCGACGTCACAAAACATCAAGCAATTTACGGCAACGGCAACAAGCATCAATTTGGGAAATTATTTTGCAACTACAATATTGAGCGATAAGGAGCAACTCCAAGAAACTAGACAATACTTTCATACACGAGCAATTCAGTTGATAAAAAATCGGCAATTCGTATTAGTGACATTGAGCAATATGGAATACTAGGTTCTTCCCGCGGCTTCGCCCGCGTAAAGTGTAGTATCCCACGGAAATACTCTACTTTTTCGGGATAAAAAGTAGCCTATGTTTTAATCCAGAGCCTAAGCTACTAGCATACCAATAATCGAAAACCGTTCAGTAGTATTTACGTGAAAGATTAACAAACATCTATCCATGCATACATACATCCATCCATCCTCACGAAGTTTCACATTTATAATAGTAGTAGGATATGGAGCAACTAGAAGCAATATTGCCGAAATAAGTGCCGATTGTTTTTTTTTATTGTTCCACGTCGCGCCACTAATTACTCCAGATTGATCCATCCGTATTGCCGAGCTGTCCGTAATCACATGCTTGTCTCCGCTGGAATGACAAGGACAGCATGTGCCACACAATTTAATTAGGGATTCAGTTTTCAGCCGTTATTTACACTTGTCGGTACATGAAATATAGTCGTTATGCCGCTATAGTTCCTCTTGTCACACACCAAATCCACTCAGATAGGATTAAGTAACAAACGCTGCAAAATTTCATATCTATAATATTAGTAAGATAAATGAAGAGATTATGTTGTACATGTCGCTGGGCCGGAGGAGGGTTGGATTACTCGAGGTGGCGAATCAGTAGTGACATGTGACGTGACAAAAAAGACACGTCCCGTCTGTAACGGCCCCGCTATTTATAATGCCCACAACATTATTGATGTTACTAATAATAAGTAATACAGTACACAACACAATGACGTTATTAATGTTACCCGAGTGTGGCCTTACTTATGCCTGCTATACACGTAACGATAAAACTGCACAGTTCGGTTAAAGCAGTGATCGAGAACGCGCGGCCCGCGGACCAGCGTCAGTATTTTTTTGTTGATTATCTTAATAATACAAATGCTTTGTGAGGATGGATGGATGTTTCACGCACTCTTTCACGCAAAAATAACTGAACGGATTTCGATGAAATTTGGTATGGTAGTAGTTTAAGCTCTGGATTAAAACATAGGATACATTTTATCCCGAGAAAGTACAGTGTTCCCATGGTACTGTATTTACGCGGGCGGAGACGCGGACAACAGCTAGTTTCTTTATATTATGAATTAGTTTTTAAGTATTTTGTAGTCTATTACTTTTTGTTTTAATTGTTGTTTTCCCCTCTCTTTTTTCTCTGCATTGCTCCTTTGTTGTGTGTCATAATTTAATTTAAAAAATCTAATTAAATGTGATTAAATAAAATAAAATAAATATCTAATTTAACAATTCGGAGGGTTCCGTAACTATCAACGCGTAATATGTTTTTTTCAAATTATTTCAAAAGGTACTGTCTGTTTTCGTTTAAAATAATTTTCCTAAAGAGTTTTTAGCATGATCTATCATCATGGAAACTTTTTTTTTTCGAAAGGGTCTACGCTAACGGTCGGGTTAAGACCGCTGTAGCTACGTCGGACTATAACTAGCCTGGTGGCTAGTTGATTAGGTGAATGGAAACTTACAAGCTTCTATCTCTTATAGTTTCGAAATGCTAGCAGGGGGACCAACTTACAAACCATTTTGGAGGCCGATTACTCGAATATAAGTAATTTGAAAAAACCTATTACGCGTTGATAGTTACGGAATCCTCCTTAGACATGTCCTGACATTCTCTTGGTTAGGTTATTCGTAGCCTACCGGAGGTTTCGGGGAAGGCTCCTCAACGAAGCGCGCGTGTGTGTGTAAGAGTGAATGTGAATAATATATAAAATAAGATTTATGTACAGTATAAAAATATATATCCGTTGTCTGATACTCGCAACACAAGTTTAACTTAGCACGGGATCGGATTGACGTGATATATATTATATAATTATGTATATTTGTTCTGTATATATTTTTATGTGTCTGAATAAATTGATTTTATTTGATTTAATATAACTTATAGTACCTACAATAGATAACAATGTAGATATCAATTAGGTATACAATTCTCTTACAAGTTTATATTTTTTTCACTATGTAGCCCATGTCCTCCAAAAGGTTGCCGATCCCTGGTTTACACCGTTAAATTAAACTGAACTGTGCAGTTTTATCGTTGCATGTGTAGCAGGCTTAACTCTTACGCTGTTTTCGATAAAGATTGGCTGGATAATCCTTTATGTTTCCTGAATTATAGTGGTGTGTAAAAGAAAATGTATATTTATGAATTGTGTTATTATGTCAGAGTATCTGAATACAGTGTAAGGATAAGCTATAGTGTCTTGATAAGTAGCGCAGGTTCTTTACTAATGACGGCATTTACACCACATATCGGTCAAGTACGTGGCGGTTACTGCTTCGAACTCTACATTTTTACTTTGCTCGACAATTCTTCAACTTTTAGGTAGGCACTAAGATTTGCTTCACCCTTCTAGTGATTTCTAAAAATGAAAAAAATCTTATATCTACTCCTGCAGCACGGTTCACTTCACTGGCGCTGCATTTTTAAGCATTTGCAGTGTTTGACACATGTCATTTATGAAACGTGTATTTTTATTTTTGTGTAGTGAATAAAGTTAAATTTTCAATAGCTATCTTAAAAATGCAGCGCCGCGGAGCGTCGCGTATCGTTGCAGTGTGAACTGACCCTAAGACCGTATAGAGTCTGTCTTTTTGTCTTAGATACAATCGACATACCTAGAACGTAGAGACACTCCATAGTGGTGCTACTAGGGCGTGCAGTTATAATTTTTTGGTCAGTGAGCATTATACACCACAGTAAAAATATATACTAACCCCCTTACTAATCAAAATATTTATACAGAGGATAAGCTGTACAATGTTTTGTCCTTGTCTTTATACGTTGGAAAAGTCGCTTGACAGACAAGGACAAAACATTGTATAGCTTATACATATACAATGTATAAATATTTTATTAGTAATGGGGTTTCTATACAGTCGGCTCGTAGGTTTCCTTTAACACGAATTAAGCCGTGTGGTGTCGTGGGACACCGGATAGGAACGAAGCTTTATAAAAATATTAATTTTAAGTTATATTCGAGGTATAAAGAAAATAATAAAGACTATACATAAAAATCTTACGTTACGGACGTTTTTTCCCGGCTAGGGTACCCCTCCGCATCGCCCCATAAGGAACTTCGTTCCAAAAGTGTCACAAAAGCGTCCGTCTCGTCACATCACGTTGAGTTGAGGTCGTCGAGCACAACCTCTGGCAGGCTAGTGCAGCTGTAATCGTATCGACACACTCATTAGCCGGCGGGTGGTCCTCCCCGTGGCCGGCCTTATTGTTCGTTTTGCCGCGCTAATAGGGCCCTGCCCGCCCTGCCCGGTGCCACGGTGCTCCGATAAGTGTTTGTGTAAATAAAGCACCGCTGTTATCCAATATAGTGTGTAGATAATAGTGGAGTATTGATTTTTATTACGCATTTATTACTCCTCATAATCAATGAACGGTATTTAATTATATTTTAATCGGCGTGTCTACAAAATAGATTAATATGTTTACATATATATTATATGTGCCAATATAATATCTGATTTGTAATCTCAGTAAGTAAAATGGCAACCAAAATAACATTCTGTATCTATAAAAAAAACTATAATTACGCAAATTATATGTTATTTGTAGCCTATGTTACCCGGGCCATTATTACGAATCTATTGACACCTCATTCATTAAAATCAGATAAGTAGTTTAGGCGCTACAATAACATACATACATGGACTGCCATTCCTTTTGGCTCCGCCGTAGTCGGGTAAAAAAGCGTCGTGAACCGTTTAGAATTGTTATTTTTATTGACCAAGGTTAAGCACTTTGAACTTTGCACTAAAGATAAATTCTTTGATCTAACTCATCATAGTAAGAGTGTAAATAACGTAGGGATCGTGGAATATCATGTAACATCGCCACGTTTACGCTATCGTATTACCGTGACGCAATGTCATTATACCAATACCATTCAAAAGGGGGGATACATCTCCAGCGGTCAGCGTAAACGACCGATAGTATCTAGTTTATGTCGAAAACCATAAACACCATAAAAATAAGTTCAGTAATAAAACAGTTCCCTGCCACTATAAACTTCGTGACATTTGATAGCGTCCACTCGTATTTGTGTTTCCCGCAGCTTTTTCAGCATATAATTTTATTATCTATGTCTCTTCTCTATCACTTTCCTACCCACCCAAAACTTATGAACTATTGTTATGTAGGTATAAGCGATTACTTTGTTATATTGTGTGCTCTTTTACGTAAAAATGGGCAACAAAAGTCCGCGTTTAAAATTACATGCAACATACACACGCTCACGTTGGACTCCCCTATGAGTAGACTCTGGAGACATTCATTTGGAGCAATACTGACACACTTCGCGTCTTGTATTCACGTAACTCTTCAACCCTCGTCGCGCTTTATAGCTTCCTTGATACTGACTAGACGTCTCGCAAGTCACATTCAATCCTACTACTATGATAAATCCTACTACCATTATAAATGTGAAAGTTGTGAGGATGGATGGATGGATGTTTGTTACTCTTTCACGCAAAAACTACTGAAGGGATTTTGATGAAATTTGGTATGGTAGTAGTTTGAACTCAGGAATAACACATAGGCCAATTTTTATCCCGAAAAAGGACAGTGTTTCCTTGGGATAATGTATTTACCCGAGCAGGGCCGCGGGTGTCCACGCTGCACGGCTGTACAGTCACGAAGGTAGAGCAGATGGTGTAACCTGAGCCCGTCCTACAACAATGCCGTGTATGTGGTCTCGTCAGTACGTGCCCATTGCCGCCGGGCGAGTGGTGACAACTCACACACGCAACTGTTTTTGTTTTTTTACCCCTTGATTTAGTTTTAATTACCGATTGTACGAGCATGACGTATGCAATGTTGGTTATTAATAAAACAATGTAAGTACAAAGGTATTGTAGTTATGTTCTATGAAATCCGTAATGCGAATTGACGTCTGTTTAAGAGACTAGGGCCCACTTGTGCAGATCTGGGTTAAAGTTAACCCTGGGTTAAAATATTATGCCTTCTCTTTCATAAATACGAAGAACGAGAGAGAAAACATGGCATTTAACCCAGGATTAACTTTTACCCAGATCTGCGAAAGTGGGCATAAGAGTTTCGTTCACAATACCTGCCTGGATTGAGCTAAACTAGTTTCAGGACATTTTTTAAGTAAAAGAACTGCAGAGGCATCTTAAAAAATACAGGTTTATTACCGTATTATGCATATCGCGTAATACTTTCGCCGTAGCGTAATAAAGACAGATAACTGATTGATTAACCATTAAATATGATTTTAACAAAGATAGGTACTACTGAAACTACTGTGTCTTTTTTAATCGTACACTAATAACCCATTAAAGTAGCACTTACTATAATATATAAACGTCGTCAAGTATCGAAAGGGTACTATTACCTTTTGTATGGACACAGGAGGCGTGGGAACGATCACCGTGCTACCGAGTACCGCCTGCCGCAGGGTCCAATGTCAAGGCTCGTCTCACGCTCATTAATTGAGAATACGAAAGGGTTTTAATAACACACTGTATACGACTTTTTTTCTATTGTGTAATGTCGCTTTGATTGTGCATAATTGTATGTTTGCGGTTTGCTCTGTGTACTGTGTGTTTAATTAGAGTTGTATAATTTAATTGGTACCTATATACTCTAATTTAGAAAATAACGTTAACCATAGATTTAGTTTTTTTAAATGGCTTTCAACCATATAATGTTTCAAACGGTGTTAAAAATCATAAAAAGATTGAATAAAACTCGATGAATAGTTCACCTACGAAATTAAACAACTTGAAATAAGTTATAAGCATGGTCGTATTCAGACATATAAATCTCGGAAAACCCATTCAAAAGTTATTAAAATGTCTATTTGGTACGTATTACGCCAACGCATCTAGCACGGAAATAAATTTCTCCCATGACATTTCCTTGCGGCGCGTTGGCATAACACCGCCCCGAAATGGCCGAACGACAAAATACTTTAAAGAGGCCGGATGTCTGTTAGGAAATTGTTTGAGGTGGCCAGTATCATTAGCGTTATCGTATTGTTTACACTACTCACAAATGGTTTTCAGATAACTATTTCAAACCGTATTCCATAACATTGTATTTATGTTCTCTAAAAAAATATCCGAATATAAAATCGACATCTTAGGGTTGTCAATGTGTCATGTGTGTGAGTCGTTACAATTTACAAACTAGGGCAAGTTCTTCCTGTGCGGCCGCTATTATAAAGTTCAACTTTTTCTTACCTGTATTTAATAGGTACAAGTCTGATACTTAGTTGTCTTGTAATAAGTATTTTGACGTCATTTGTCTATACTGACGAGCATCTGGTTTTTGGGTGCGTCCAAATGATTGTTGGCTAATTTGATCGTAGGAAGGGAGTATCGGCGGCACGCGACGTTATCTCTTACATATTATATGTAACAATGTTTAAAACCTCTGACTAGAGAGCTAGGGTTGCCAGCGTCTAGTCTTTTTTTTTCAATAAAACAAGTCTATAAAATGAAACAAGTACATAAATATGCGAAAATCTGCATAGTGCTTACGTTTGACAATTTAAAATTTTTTTACTAATTTATTCGACATTTGACAGAAAAAGAAACAGCGATGGTATTAATTAAATAACACGAACAATCTAATTTCTCACATGTATTTAATCTAAGTATCTTATACCTACATATAAACGAGTGACAAATGACAATACTTAAAGGAGTCGTTGGAAGTGGCTGCCCTTTTGTACTAATTTATGGAACTGAAATATTGCTCATTATTGCATTGTAAGTTGTTTCGCTATGAAAAAATAGCTTTGACAACCGTAACGCTCGGTAACCGGATGTCGTATCCGGCTCGTCTCGGTCCCGTTACACGCCTGGATTGCGATTTGCGAGCTCTGACATTCCCCTGTCGATATCATCGCACGCGCTGTTTAAGTGTTGTTTAAATCTCGTTCTTACTCGTGAGTTGTTACTTCTGCGCCTATACAATTTTCATTCGAAAACGTTACGAATACGTTGCGATCAATTGTTTGTGCTAAGCCCACAGGTCGTTAAAATCATTGCCATTAATAATGAGATTTCAGGCTAATATTAAAATAATCCTTTTCATGGTTGCACATCATCATTGTCCAAGACTAAATAAGTTAGTTACCCTCTTCTCATAGATTAAATCATGTTAAGTGATGATTAATGCATAATAATATTATGAGATGGCCTAGGTATGAAAATTCGCAACTTTTTATCGAACAAAATTAGGTTATCTCTAGATTAGTGTTGAAAAAAACACAATGCCATCGAACAACCAGATCAGTTGACAGGTCAAGGTGAGCGCTGCTTCGGGGCGAAGAACTGAGTGGCCCAGAGACCCTGAGAGGCCCTTCCGTCTGACACAAGTGCCGTTACAACTTCACAAGTATTGTGGAGTTGATTTAAGCCCTAAGAAATCGGCGCGACGCACGTTTTTGTTCGCAGTTTCAATTGCTAGGCTAGGCTATGGCAACTACAAATGTCTTTTAAACTGTAGCCCCCTTACTAATAAAAATATAGACACAATGGATAACTTATATTATGTTTTGTCTTTGTCTGTCAAGCTACTTTTCCAACTTATTAGATAAGGACAAAACATTGTATAGCTTATCCATTGTATAAATATTTTTATTAGTAAGTGGGTAGGTATTTTAGACCTTTTTATACCATCACGATAACGGCAAAATTATGAATTTCATCATCGTCACTGTCACTGACCACTGACCTCCTACGGCCTAACCGTCCTCCATGAAAGGAGGGTTATGAATATTTTGGTCTTTGTAAAGTAGACAAGCGGAACATTAAGTTGTAATAGCATTCTCAACTTTTAATTTGAAATATTTGTCTCAATTGAAGGAAATCCTGGGGACGGTTTTGGTCTCTGCGAAATCCATTGGAGTTTAGACGACATTCCACTCGGACAATTCGATTCTAGATAATTCAATTATTCTAAGCGAAAATTCGACAAACTCGGTGTAGGTTCCTACCTAAATTTACAATCGAAAATATGAGCCTTTCTCGTCTTAAGTCCCCATGGAAATGATAAAATACCATACTTTAAACTTCAATTAAAAAGTATGCTAACAGATTATAGAAACCTCCAAATAAACCTTTGTAATTTTGAAAGTATTAGTAAGAAGTGGGATAACATCACACAAACGGTTCAAAAGTTTAATGTCTCACGTCGTTTAGGCGGTTTAGGCCATTATTATCGTAACAAAATACAGTTATTTGAAGGCACTCTAATGTCGGGTTGATTTAATGAAAGAGTTTACAACACGGCGCGGAGTGCACTGGAGACAGTCGTGCGTACATGTATTAGATGTGTGTGGTCCAAGGTGAGGTGGAGCTGCGATATTAATGAATTTTGTTTTAGTTCAATTATTTTATCTTCTTTCTCTCCTACTACTATTATTAATGTGAAAGTTTGTGAGGATGGATGTATGTATTGATGGATGTTTGTTACTCTTTCACGCAAAAACTACGTAACTATATTATTATAGTATATAGTATTCGGAGTTATAGGAGATCTTAGGAACCTTATTTTGTTAGAAATAAAGGTCAAATTCAAATTTAGGTATTTGCCGAAATATTGGGATTATGGGATTGCCCATAACGCCGAGTTATGGGAGATCATGAGCCTTTATTTGTTAACAATGAAGTTGAAATTCAAACTGGCTGGCCAAAATTTATTATTAATATGATTTGTCCGATGACAGTTCGAAGTAATTAAGGTCTATTTTTCTGTGACATTAACCCGCAATTTTGTAGCTTTCACCAATGAGGAGACGTTATTAGATAATATCACGTGCATCATGAGATGAATGAATTTTGGAAAGGTACCTCAGCCGCGCGTCCTTGGGTGTTAAATCATGTTATTACGTTAATAATAATTATAGTTCAACTATTCTTATTGAAATTATATTGAGCAGTGAGAAGTGATAAATATAATTCGTCTTAAAGTTTAAACTAATACGTGTTTATGTACTTATATGTGAATATTGAATGTGAGCGTTTATAACAATGTACACACTTGTGTTGTATTTATTGTTGGTGATAAATCGTTTGAATAAATTGACTTTTACGGTAACTGGATTTATCATATTAATCATCATCATCATTAACAGCCATAGGACCTCCACTGCTGGACATAAGCCTCCCCAAAGATTTCCACAACGAACGGTCCTGGGCCACCCGCAACCAACGGCGGCCCGCGACCTTCATAAATTCCGGTTATCGGTCCACCTAGAGGGAGGCCGTCCAACGCTGCGCTTTCCAGTTCGTGGTCTCCACTCTAGAACCTTTACTCCCCAGCGGTTATCAGTTCTACGAGCGATGTGGCCTGCCCATTGCCGGTGTCGGTTACTCCAGTTCGTCTGCGAATCTCCTCGTTGCGGATTCTGTCACGCAGAGAAACCCCGAGCATAGCTCTCTCCATCGCTCTTTGAGTGACTTTGAGCTTATTTAAGAGGCCAACAGTGAGGGACCACGTTTCACATCCATAAGACATCACTGGCAACACGCACTGTTCAAAGACCTTTGTCTTTAGGCACTGAGGTATTTCGGACTCGAAGACGCTGCGTAGTTTCCCGAACGCTGCCCATCCGAGTTGGATTCGTCGTTGGACCTCACTATCGAAGTTGGACTTGCCTAATCGGACTGTCTGTCCCAGGTAGACGTATTCGTCAATAACTTCGATTTTAGAGTTTCCAACAAATACTGGAGCGGGTACAACATGGGCATTAGACATAATTTTCGTCTTGTCCATGTTCATTTTTAGACCCACTCGTTGGGAAGCTCTATCGAGGCCACCGAGCATGGCGCTAAGGTCTTCCAGCGATTCTGCCATTATGACTATATCGTCAGCAAACCGAAGGTGAGTGATGTATTCGCCATTTATGTTGATGCCGTATCCTTCCCAGTCTAGGAGTTTAAAAACATCTTCCAATGCTGTGGTGAAGAGTTTAGGAGAGATGACATCTCCCTGCCTTACACGTCTCTGCAATTGGATAGGTTTCGTACTTCCACTCTGTACTCGGACCGACATGGTGGCATTGTTGGACAAACACTGTGGCACCGCTGAAGAGACTGAAGCACCGCCCAGGTTTCGATCGAATCGAAGGCTTTCTCATAGTCCACATACGCCATACAGAGCGGACGATTATATTCCTCCGATTTCTCTATAATCTGGCGGAGTGTGAGGATGTGGTCTATGGTACTATAGCCTTTTCGGAAACCGGCTTGTTCGGGTGGCTGGAAGTCGTCGAGCCTGCGCGCGAGACGGTTCGTGATAACCCTCGAGAACAATTTGTAGATATGGCTCAAGAGCGAGATCGGTCTGTAGTTCTTCAACAAGGTATTGTCTCCTTTTTTGAAGAACAGCACCACAACGCCCCTGCACCATGCCTCAGGTGTGGCGCCTTCATGTATGACGGAATTGAACAGTTTCTGGAGGACTTTGAGTACCGGTTTTCCACCCGCTCTCAGAAGTTCTGTCGTAATTCCGTCTTCACCTGGCGCCTTGTTGTTCTTAAGGTGTTTCGAGGGCCATCCTAATCTCGTACAGGCCGACGTCCGGGATATCCTCGGTATAGTGTCGAGTTAGCTTGGCTCTTGGATCTTTAGCTGTGCTGATAACAGGTGTCCGTGTCGATGTGTACAACTGTCCGTAGAACTCTTCTATCTCCTCCAAAATCTCTGGCTTCGACGATTTGATCTTGATTTGATCGGTCTTCAGCTTCGTCATCTGGCTTTGTCCGATAGACAGTTTCTTTGCGAACACTTTAGAGCCCTTGTTTCGCTCAATCGTTTCCTCAATACATCTAGTATTGAAGGAGCGTATATCGTGTCGCATTGCCTTGGTTATCTGTCTATTAATCCGTCTATATTGTGACATGTCAGCTGAAGACTTCAATCTCATTTCTCGCCTTTGCGCCATGAGTTCCAGAGTTCCATCGGAGATCTTTCGAGTTCTACTTTGGCGTCGGGTCTTATAGAATTTCGACCCAAGCTTCCACAAGCCTGTTGTTTATATCGTCCACAGATTCGCACTCGCCTAGGCATTTGAAGCGATTTTGGAGCTCGAGTTGGAATTTTTCGGGATTTTGGATATTGGCAGCGGTGGGTCTGATCGTGGACTTCATCAGACTAGACCTTTCCAGCTTAACGTTTAGATTTAATGTGCCTCTTACCATGCGGTGATCGCTACCAGTCTTAACCCTGTTGATCACAGAGACATCATTAAATATACGCTGCTTGGTCGTCATAATGAAGTCGATCTCATTTTTTGTGGAACCGTCCGGGCTGATCCAGGTCCACTTCCTGGTAGGCTGCTTCTTGTAGAAGGAGTTCATCATGAAGAGTCCCTCCTTCTCCATGAAATCAGCCAGTCGCTGCCCCCTTGGGTTCCGCTGCCCAATTCCATATTGTCCCATTCTCAACTCATCGCTTCGTTTGCCCAGTTTCGCGTTGAAGTCTCCCATCACAACCGTATAGTGGGTTGGTGAGGTATGTATGGCTTTAGAAATGTCCTCATACATAATCTCAACTTCATCGTCAGGGTGTGTCGAAGTAGGTGCGTATACCTGTATAACCTTGATCGAATACCGACTGGTAATTTTGAGTTCCAGGTATATCACTCTATTCGACACACTCTCGATCTTCACTATGTTGTTGACAAGAGACTTGTGGACGATAAACCCGACACCACCTTCGAATTTACGTTCTCCTTCCCGGTAGTAGAACAAGTTGCCAGATTTGAGAATTATCGTGACCTCGCCCTGTCTTCGGACTTCAGATAACCCTATGATATGCCATCGCAACTTGTCCTCTGCTTCTTCCAGCTCAACAATCTTCGAATCTTCCCTCAAAGTGCGTGCGTTGTACGTTGCCAGGTCGAGTCGACGGGGGTGGTAGCCGGAATTTCGGAGCCGGAGATTCATCGCACCCCCTGCCCCGCCGTTCCCGTAGCCGCAAACGTAGCCAGGGATAGCGGGGCTGCCGGTGACTAGGGGCCGTGGCCGTTTTGTGATATTCATTTTTTTGATGGGGGGTTTGCCGTAGTCACCCTTGGTACGCTTGGCAGGCGGGTTGGTGACCGCAGTGGTGTACCTACCGGTCCGGGGGTTTGTCGCTTCTTACGACACGCTTTTCCGGACGGCGGTGGGGATTTGTATTCTTTCTCCGTCCCCATCATATTAATAGACGTTTATAATATTATATATTATTATTTAATAGGCGGTAGTACCGTGGAAGTATTTTAATATTTAAAAAAAAAACAAAAATTTAATTAAAACAAAAATTTCAAGAAAACTTGCACAAATCACGTCTAGCGACTAGGGCTTCCCTCTGAAGTAAAACCACCCATCGCCACTGCTAGGTACATACGACGATTGAATTTTCCCATACTAACTGTTCACTGTGTTCAATTTGTTACTCGACTGCCAAATATTTATCTAAGGTAGGCGCGTTCAGTTTACATGTTTGGTTATTTATTTATAGTAATTCATAGTTAAGACAGACGTGTGCCGGGACAGCTAGTTTTTGAAAAAAACAATACTGTTACAGGATAGAGACAGTAGTTTTCTTCATGTAGACTTACGTAGATACGCGCTGAGATATGTAAAACACTTATTGTAATTAAATCCGTTTAATGATGATTAATGTTTCGCAATATTCGACCATTGCCGAAGAATAATGTCAACGACCTATTTTAAATTCAATTACACAATTAGTAACGTTTCGTCTGCTGGGCGTGTAAAATGCGAGCACCGCTACCTCAGAGTCGTATCCGCTACATCTCCGGACCTACCTCCACCGTGGGAAAGTACGGGAGCGCTTATCTTGAGATATCGGAGCTGTGTCCTACGTGAGCGTGGTGAATTGTTCACCGGGACCGTCGCCTGCTGGGCGGTGGGTAATTAAATAAGGGTGCATTTCTCTTTTTCTTATTTTGAATTATAAATTCAAATATCTAGCGGTGGGTTAGACCGACCTAGTGGCGAGTAACGGGTTGTAATGATAATGAACAACAAAAAAATTGATAAGTACAGAATAATTTCGATGTTGAACATCTGAAGGTCGATTCTGCTAATTAAATCCTGCAATAATACAGTTACAGTGTAGTCCCGACTCCCGATATTTTTTTTCTTCTTTAATATATTATGACATCGGCTTATAACTATTTGCCAGTGTCAAGTTAGAAAGGCGGGAAATAGGACTTTCGTTTCAATTTTCAACACCGTATTCCTAAATCGTCAAGTCTAAAGTCTAAACAAAGTCCATATAAATAGTCAGTGCAGTCCATGAGTCATGTCAGTCAATTCAGTAAAGTGTTAGAAGCTTTACTGAAAGTTCCTAGGAAGTTTTGGAGGGAACACAAAATATCACGTTTTTTGAAGTTGTACCACTTGCCCACACTTGTGCACGTTAACGAATATTTAATGGTTAATATTCTACCAATATTACAAAAACCACAACGTCACCCATTGAATTCCCCGGCAAAACTCCTCCCGATATGTTAAAACTGCAAAATGGTATTTTTATAAACGTTAAATGCGTTTGATTGGTCCAAACTCCAAAAATTGGTTTATGCGATGCATTTATAATTCAATAAAAGTAACATGAAAGTGTCAGTTAATTACGAGAAATTGGGGTTCTGATCAAAGTTCCCGACAGCTTGTGATCCGAAAAAGCGCTGTAAATAAGCGCAAAAGCATGCGCAGAAAAGCCCACTAGAGCCTTAACCCTGTAAAAATCTAAAATTGCAATTTTTTGTCCAATTCGTCGGAGCCTTTATAAAAACAAGCTGCGTAGCTGATAACAACGCTCTAAATTATAAGATAAATCTCGTAATAAGCTCTCTAGATCCGTCGGTTAGATAATATTGTTGTTGCGGTTTTATTTCACGGTTGATCGGAGGCAGAGCGGAGGAGGTAAATCGCTCGAATACTATTAAATCACTATAAGCTGTCCCCTATATGCACGTAACATTGTCCTCACTCCTCACAGTGTGGCGATAAGATTTTGTTCACACTAAAATTATACTTTTATCTATTACGTTATCGACATGTGCAGATAAATTTGTAGTTGTTTATGTAGGTACTCGTTGAAAATGATAAAATATTTATCAAATAAAAGTTTCCTACGTGATTTTTTTAGCTTCCGATATTATTGTAATATTTACATTGTATAATATCCTCACTATACCTATCGCAATCGTTAGGTTACGTTAGGTTAGGTACAAGTACCTTATACATATGAATTACATTTTTGTTTCTTATGATGAGTCCACTCTTGAAGGTCAAAAGTTCCCCAGTGCCCTCAAAAGGTTCGAGGAACGCATATTGGTAACCCCTATGTAATATTAAGCATTTTTAGACGTTTTAACTACAGCTTATGGGAACTTGATTGGGGTTTTCCAATGAGCTACATAATGATTACATCAAACAACACGACGTGACCTGAGACATGTTTGATGCTTCCCATGTTGTCTAACAATTAAGAGCTTAGAGCGTTATTTTTAAATGAAATGTACGCCTCACGATGTTTCATTAATATCTAATTTAAACAGCCAAATAATGACGTAACGTATTAACATCCCTTGGAATATTTGGTGCGTATATACGTTACTGCTCGTGAAGTTTGTAGAAAATCGATTTGATTGAACCTAACACGTGTCGTGGGGTTGGGTCATATATTTTTCCGAGTTACGTATGACGTCCGTGGGAGCGGAAGATAATTTCGCGTGGAATGTCGGAGTTACGCCCATCGACTGATAGATGGCATTGTTCGTCACTTGTCAACTCTCTCGGTGCGGTCACGAGTCACGATGCGATCTACGAATTGCTATTAACGGATTACGGACATTACCAGTTCCGTGTAAGTTATGGAAAGTACTGTAAGTATTAAAATATTTTATGGTTAAGTTACTTAACAAGGTAAAATTACAGACTGAACGCCGACTAAACGCCGTTATCTTAACCAAAAGTGTAAATGAAATCATCATCAAAAATTTATGAAAAAGAGAAACAAAATGTAACATTAAAATTGGACGACCTCTGTGGCTTAGTAGTTGAGCGCGTCAGTGCTCAAGCCGGAGGTCGCGGGTTCGAATTCCCGCCAAAGGAACAAAAAAGTTTTCTATGTTCCAGGGTCATGGATGCGTATTAAATATGTGTATAATATAATAAAAATCTCAAATATGTGTATAGTATAAAATTATTAAACACATTTCCGTTGGTAGCTGTAACACAAGTTCTTTGAGAACTTAGCACGGGACCAGATTGACGTGGTGTGGTAGCGTCTAATAGATATTATTAGGTATTATTATAATTATTATTTTACAATTTAATCTAAAAAAGGAAATGGTGGTGTTCCATAAGCTCTATATATCACTCTCGTAATCCAATGTAGCCGCTGGATTCATAAAGTTATCAGCCACTCCATTGAAACTTGTTGTTTGTAGTTTGCAGCAAGTTTGAGAAATGCACAGTTAATACCGAATTGTGTCTTTGGGTGTTAATCGATTGCGCTCAAGTCCCTTGTCTAGAACATTAAGCGAGCTGCTCGTAGTTTTCCAATGCGGTTGGTAATGTATTTTCTATTGAAACCTCGAGCTAGCCGAAATCAAAAACCAAGTATATGTAGATATAGTTTGGTACAAAATATTTAATAATCTTTATTTTCTGTATAAAAAAACGGAACATTTTTCTACTGGTAATTCGTCGAATACAACAAAGTTGTTTTTATTATAGTATGATGTTATTAGTTATTTCTATATTAAACAGATTTTCAACCGAACTAAAAGACGTTACTTAGGAGCAACATACGTTTTTGTACAGTCCTGAAATAAAATCATGAGTTCATTAAAGATTCGTGCGCTTGGCTGCGGGCCAGATATCACGACGTGCGACGGTATACTGTTCGATAACTATTAAAATGTGGAGCTTTATTAGTTAGTCACAAGTCTCGTCGACGGCCTTTAAATATTTAACACGTTGCACCAAAACAAATATTGTGCAAGAAATTTAAATAGGCCTTTACAGTTACATGTCATGATAGAACATGATAGGCAAAAACAATGATCAGAATAAGTTTACTTTCTTAATGATTTCTGCCCACAGAATAAAAATGTAATAGTGACTAATTCAATCTTCGAAGGCACTTGAAGTCTGGTAATCCGCAGGAAGCTAGCTATTAGACTAACCTTCCTCACATTTAGGTGAGAGCTGAAAAAAAAAAACAGTGGCGCTCCGGGAGTGCCGTCCGAAGTGAAAACAATAGCGCACAGGCAAACATGCGGCGCGCACAACGCCCGCCCCGCCCTACCGCATACCGCATTTGTGTCGGTATAACAGTGTCGCGAGTTTAAATTTCAAAAAATGCCCAACAAGCTTAAATAATTTTTCACTTCAATAAATACTACAATTTGGAGTAATAAATTAAGTGACATTGTTTATTATTAATTATTATTATCGAAGCTGCAATTCTTACTACACGCTTGTAACGTTTTTGTACACATGACCCCCAGAAAAGTTATATATAGGTCCATTGAGTGTGTATTGTCTTGTACCGAATAAAAAGGTAACAAAAATGGCGAGGTAGCAGGAAAGGTTATTTTGAGATAATTCTTCCCAAATGTCAACCGTCTATCACTTTACCCCGAAACCGATAATTTAATGTTAAGCTCAAAACTGAATCGATTCATATTTGCGATTAATAAGGCTGCGTTTGTCGACCTGTCCGGCTGCGTAGAATAATAGGGCACGCGTGCTCCAACGTACCTCCACCTCCATATTTAATTATGGGATGTATGTTGTTATAAATTATAATGTGTGTGTATTAAATGTGTAAATAACATGAGTATGACTAGGCCGATTGACAGCCATATGTATCAGTTTTTGCATTGAAAAGGTTACTTTAATGTTGTAGTCACGAAGTTGCCTCGGTAGTCGATAATCACAACATTGTAGCTATGAATAAGTGGATTGATGGAGTATTTCCTTTATGTTCTTAGGTGCAGTGTCAATTTTGTTATTTAGGATTTATAATTATTTTGTATACCTCATTGTTCTTTTATCGTTTAATTTTTGTATCATTCTCTTAATTTTCAATAATTTTTTTTATAAATTTACTCAATTTCTACTAGGCTTGTTTTGTTTTATTAGAGTCAACAAACAGTGGCTACTGACTATATATATTACATTTTTCCAAATATAATACAACTCAATACATAACAACTACGGTACCAACAGCAGCGTTTACTACAATATATTAGACAGTATAATTATTTTATCATATACTTTAAACGAGACAATCTTGTATATATAAAATCGGTTTCTCGAAAACAAGTATTTCCATGAAATGTAGTATGCAGGGAGTTTTGGGGTAGAAAATAGGCATTTTTAAGCTATATGTGTTTTTGCTTTTGTCGTACAACACAACAATATATCAATAACTTCGACTTTATTTATGTCAGGCCGATTGCCAGATGGTATTCTTATGTATAATTTTAGCTTTTTTGAAAATTCGGAATGTAGTGGGTTCGAATCCCGGTCAGATAAATATTTTTGTAATTATTCTTTTTTTTTTCATTTATCAGAACTTCGAGCAAAGTGCGGTAACCCAGGCACGATATACTAAAGTAGGTACTAGTGGGAAGGTACCTAGTTGTGCTAGGTAGGTTATTACTGTTAATTACTTACACATGTAAACGACATGATAGTAAACATTTTCTGTTAGTGGGAAACACCCTTGACCGTGGAGCTCCGCCAGTTAACTAGTTACTGACATCACGAGTAATTAACTCCCAGGAAATTGATGTTTTGATCGATTCTAGTTGCGCGCTTTTCGACACTACGACCAATGTAAACAAACTACTAAGTAACATCTGTACTAAGGGCAAATAATATATATATTAGTAACGTAATGAACCGTCATTTAATAGACTTCACGAATGACAGTTCGCAGCTATGTGTGCGTGGCTAGACGTATGCGGGGAGTGAGTGTAGCGAGAGGGGCGTGAGTTTTTTCCAGCCAGGACTTTCGTTCCCGGGGATGGCCGCTAGTCGTTTCGTGCTTTGACATAATGAGGATCAATCACTTAGTAGTAAATTTTTACTGAGTACATCAAATGTGTATTAATTTACTGAGCATTTTATTTTTTAAATTATTAAAATCCGTCAAGAAATGGTGGATTTATTAAATTTTTCTGAACGACTAGTTTGAAACGCGCGCTTCCGCTGAATTGGTTACGATGACGTCATTTGTGCGACAACGCGCGGCTTGATTGTACTCATACTTCATAGGTATTGATTGCATAAGTATTATTTCTCCGATTCTGGACGCTTGTGCCTCGCGTGCATTGTTTTTGTTTACGTTAAACATTTTAGTTGTGTTTAGAGTGGAGGTGACGAAGGCAGATGACGTCAAAGCGACTCGCTTCATTCTCGGCGCATTTTTGGAACTAATGCACTAAAATTGCTGTATCTTCGTCATTTTTGGTCCGATTTAAATAATTTCTTTACAGTATTTACTGTTTTTTTTTGTCGCCATAAGTTTGCATACGAGGGCTGCACTAAAAGTATCGGGAATGGAATATTTCCACTGTTCCTGTCATATTAAAATCCTTTTAATTTAAAACTCCTTGGTTTTAAAAATCGAATACCGTTTATTTATTTAAAAAAAGATTCTCGGTCTTGTCACAAGGTCTTGTCAAACTTGTTTAGTCGTTGAGAAAATGGAATTGACTCGAGAAAATTCTAGAGCGATGATTTATTATAACTTTCGAAGTGGTTTAACACAAAAACAGTGTGTTGACCGGATGATTTCTGCATTTGGTGATGAAGCCCTATCCAAAACCACAATTTATCGCTGGTTTGCTGAATTTCAACGTGGACGTGTCAAGCTCAGTGATGATCCCCGTCAAGGTCGTCCAAAAACTGCAGTCACCCAAGAAAACGTTGATGCTGTGCGTAAGCTGATTGAGGAAGATCGACATGTGACATACCGCGAAATTCAGGCAACTTTAGACATTGGCATGAGTGAAATACAAATAATCTTGCATGAACAATTAGATGTAAAAAAGTTGTTTTCCCAATGGATATCGCATTTGCTCTGTGAAGAGCAAAAAGCGGATCGCGTTACTTGGTGCGTCAGAACTCTCGAAAGATTCCACGCAGGATCCTCAAATGCTGTAACAACATCGTATCAGGTGACGAATCCTGGATATACGCGTACGAACCCGAAACAAAAAACCAGTCACGAGTTTGGGTGTTCGAAAATGAGTTAAAGCCAACAAAAATTGTTCGTTCACGGAGTGTTGCAAAAAAAATGGTGGCCACGTTTGTCTCCAAAACCGGCCATGTTGCGACTATTCCTCTTGAGGGACAAAGAACGGTTAATGCAGAATGGTATGCTAACATTTGTTTGCCACAGGTCGTTTCTGAACTCCGTAAAGTGAACTGCAACCGCCACATCATCCTCCATCACGACAATGCGAGTACTCACACCGCGCACAGAACAAAAGAGTTTTTAGAGCAAGAAATCATAGAATTATTGGACCATCCGCCCTACAGCCCCGACCTAAGCCCTAATGATTTCTATACTTTCCCTAAAATAAAGAATAAATTGCGTGGTCAGAGATTTTCATCACCTGAAGAAGCTGTGGACGCCAACAAAACGGCCATTTTGGAGACCCCAACTTCCGAATAGAATGGTTGCTTCAATGATTGGTTCCATCGTATGGAAAAATGTGTCAAATTTCGCGGAGAATACTTCGAAAAGCAATAAATACATTTTTAAATAGTAATGTTGTGTCACTTCCTTGATTCCCGAAATGTTCAGTGCCGCCCTCGTACCCCACAAAAAACATGACTGATCCTCATTGACAATATAATTTCATATTATTTATGATAGATTTGTCTGACACGACGTTTAAAATTATTTCTGTGTCAACCTTAGGCTTACGTCAACACGTCACTGACATTCGCCGGTGCTCGAGCTGTCATTTGTACAGAGTGTCGCCCCTGTGCTAAGGGCCTGTTTCACAATCACCTTAATAAGTGTCGGATAGCTTACTTATTCGGAAGTTATGTTTCTGCTTATTTGCTTACTTGTATATCGAGCGACAGAGACAAAATGACATGTACCTATGACGTATCAGTAGATTGTGAAACAATATCAGATCCTTAATGTTTAGTGTTTACTCTGTTTTTGTAAATTATTACAGTATTTGCAATTTGATATGCAATAAATAGATCTTTTTGATCCAATAAATAGATTTAGGCTCACTTGCGCAGATCTGGGATAAATATCGTGTTATCTTTCTCGTTCTTCGTATTTATGAAAGAGAAGGTATGATAGTTTAAACCAGAGTTAACTTTAGCCCAGATCTGCGCAAGTGGGCCTTAAGGTTTTTTTTAAACCCTTAAATTCTACGTATCAATTAACAGTTTACATTTTTTTTGTAGAGTTTACATTCGTCTTGGTGATATGCCATTAAAATTATTTTTGGTCGCGAGAATTGTATGCCTTTGCGAAAGGTTTTTACGTTAAAATCTCAACTCGATACTTGATGTTTATGCGGTAAAATATATTTTTAAACTGTTGACGTTCTCCTGATTAACTTATTATAGTTAAATGAAGGCGATCAATAAGCTCCACCGCCACCTGCCCCGAAAGTTTTACGGTTTTGTTTTGTAATTTTTTGTTGAAACTTAATTGAATACTTTTAAACACAATTACGTACCGATGAAGTATCTTCAGCAAACGTACTGTTTTTAGTAGCTACATTTATTGTAGATTGTATTGATTTTACGCTAACGATAACTGCATCAACATAACGGTATTTAGTCAATAGAATAAGGCGTTACTTTGCGGAAATTCAAAGCATACAATTTAAATACTTACCTAATATTACTCGTATAACTAGCAATAACCCGCGAAAAAATGCTCACAACCTGCAAGCAAATGTGTGAGTGCATGGTTTACCCATGCTTATGCGTGCACTCACACATTTGCTTGCAAGTTGTGGGTATTTTTTCGCGGGATATTGCTACATATAATATTAATTAAATTGTATTAAACCGGTATTTATTACCTAAGTAGGAACAAATGTTTAAAACGCCTCAATGTTGAACATTTCAGCAAAAATCTATGTTGTGATCGTGACAGTGTACTTATGTAATTGTTATAATATTATTGTTGTACTGTCGAAGACAGACTCGGAGTATCAATTTTGGATCTTATCACAATAGTAATAAGGTCGAAATGTGGTACACTGTATCTCTCAGCGACCGTAATGTTGTAGTTACCTGGATTTCTTTTGTGTCATCTACAATAGAGTCATAGAGCGAGACGTAAAATAACCAACTGTTGGTAGTAGGAACACAAGAAGTACCTGTCTGCTTACAAAACTCTTGATTAGTATTACATAGATAGTACTTCTTTAATCGACTTCCGAAAAAAGGAGGCGGTTATTTAGAATAAACGAATTTTAAACGAAAGACCACGATTTTAGATAAAACAAAGCAACCAACAGTTTTATTTTCATTTGTTGTTATCCTAATAAGTTTCATACTCCATGGATTTGATAGTTTATTCAAGCAATGATTTAGTCTTTAATTTTACTTTAAAATTCACACAATTTACCGATGAGCACACTTTATTCATCTCTAAAGTATAGCAATAACCGCCGGCAACAAAATATAGCAATGGCTTTGAAAACGTCCCACCCGCACTTTTCTTCAAGTGAATTTTTGTTTTTAATTTACTTAATTTTCTTATATATTTTTTTTAATCGCCTAACCTTTATACGATTCTTTTAAAATAACCTAGTTGTAGGTTAACTCAGTTTCAATGATTTGATTAATTTTTATTTTAAGTTTCTCGCTGTACCTAATTACGTAATTGACTTTTCACTGTGCTTATTTAATTAGTTTTATTTAGTTTTCCATTAGTGAAAACTTGTTGTTGGTTTTTTGTTTTCTAGTAATTTAAGTTTTTTTTATAATTTGTTAGCTGCAAGTTTTCCAAATAAAAAAAGTAGGGTGCTGTTGAAATTAAACTATCTACTATTATGGCCGCTTCCGTTTTTTACTTTTTAATATTTTCTCCAAGTTTTCAATTTGAGTACAAAGTATTATGTAGCAATACAACAGTGTTCATAGAGGTGACGTTGCGGGTTGTATTGGTTGCGTATTACACCCGCGAAGTTCCGACTCCGGCTAACGTATGGCCCCTCGAGAAGGAGACTCTTCTCAGCTCGACGCCGGGCCCCTGAAAAGGGCCTTGGCGGATTACCAACGTCAGGGGCATAGCCCCTCTAATTGGGATGACGCGCCCAGTACGAGTACTGGGCGCAAAGAGTCAAGTTTTTTGGGAAGACCCCCCGCGGCAGAACGCGGGGGAAACCCGTGGGAGGGCAGCCAACAAAACAAGGGAGTGTCGTCATGCCAATCCAGGCCCAACCGAAACCGGCGGTCGGCTCCAAGCGGCGCGTGGGGGTCCCGACCCGGGGGCCGGGAAACGTGTGTGGTTCCACTCCCTCACGCGCCGCGTTTACCGGACCGCGGACGCGAACGACCTGGGGAAAGGGGGGAAGTCGAAGGGGAAAGACTTCCGGGCCCCGACTTTATTTGTCAGGGGGAAGGTGCGTCAAGGAGGCGACGGGGTGGCAAGAGGGCTGCCACTCCGACAGGCCCCAGACGATTTGTTGAAGTTTACACCGGCAGGTTTAGGTTTCTACCGGTGTAGGGAAAGGAGCGGGGGGGGATTGTGATCCCGCGAAGGTGGAGCGCCTGTACAGGCGCCTCGGTGTGGCGCATGTCATTGCGCCGGGACTCCTCCTCTTCGAGGGCGGTGTTCGGGCGCGCCATTGCGCCTGGACTCCTCCTCTTCTGGGGTGGGGGGCACATCATTGCGCCCGGGCTCCTCCTCTTCGGGGGTGGCGGGGGTCCGATGGGGCTGCCGGCGGGACAGCGTCCCTCGGCAGGATGTGGCGGTCGGGCGGGCGGGCGTGCCACGGCGCCAAGTCGGTCAGCTCGACAAGACGCGAGGCATCCGCTCGCGCGAACATGTTGCTGGCGAGTCGGGCCACGAAGGCCTCCACGCTCTCCATCCTAAGATCCCTCTCGATGGTGGAGTTGCGGACGTACCAGGGGGCGCCCGCAATGTAGCGCAGCACCCGGTTCTGGGCTCTCTGCAGCGTCCTCTTCTGGGGTGCAGAGAGCAGATGATGCCACGCAGGTGCTGCGTAGGTGAGGCGGGACCTAATGTAAGTATTATACAAGGCCGTCCGCATGTTGAGGGGGATCTGAGGAGAAGAGAAGGCGGAGTGCAGTTGCGCGTTCTTCCCCATGGTATCTCGGCGTCTCCGATCTTCAGAGGAGCTGGGAATCCCGTTCTCGTGGTGACGGCGAGCGCCTGGGACTTACCTGCATTCACAGACAGTCGCCAGTTGCTCAGCCAGTCAGGGAGAAGGTCCAGCGTCCTCTGAAGCTTCAGGGCGGCATGATCGGGTGTTAGCGAGCTGGTGATGAACGCCGTGTCATCGGCGTATAGCGCTGCGGTGGTACCCGGGTCCTTTGGCACGTCGCTGGCGTAAAAATTATACAGGCTTGGCGAGATCACGCTGCCTTGAGGTACGCCGGCGGTGATGGGACGCTCGCTGGAAAGAACGCCGTCGACACGCACCCTGAAGGTGCGGTCGGAAAGAAAAGATGCCATGAGTCTTACCAGAGGGGGTGGGACGTTGGCTCGGATGAGCTTGAAGAGCAGACCTTCATGCCAAACACAGTCGAACGCCTTTTCCATGTCGAGAAAGACTGCGACCGAGGATTCTTTCTTGTTGGCCGCAACGGACAAGTGGTGGATGACCCTTACCAGCTGGAGAGTGGTGCTCAGCTCCGACCGGAAGCCGAATTGGTCCTTGCGAGGAGGGAGGTGGGGAGCAAGGTGCTTGAGGAGAAGGACTTCAAAGGTTTTGGAAATGGTTGAGAGGAGGGTAATGGGGCGGTAGCCCTCTGCCCTTCTCAGGTTCTTATGGGGTTTGGGGATAGTGGTAATTATCCCCAATTTCCAGGTGGTGGGAAAGTGTCCGGTCCTGACGATTCCGTTGAACAGACGGGTCAGGGCGGCCACCGTCCTGAAGGGGAGATGACGAAGGGCAGAGTTGGGAATACCATCTGCTCCGGGGGCCTTCTTAGGTTTGAGGCGTGCGATCACCTTCTGCACTTCCCTCGGAGAGAAGGAGAAGGAGGGGGGGAGGAGGGAGAGAGTAGGAATACCTTTACCTCCTCGGAGACCGTTCGGGCGTGGTCCGTTGCGGTCGTTGGCAGTGGTGAAAATTGGCGCTCGAGGTGTTCAGCATGAATCTCTGCTCTATCCTCTGCACGGTACCTTAAATTACCACCCGGGTGGAGCAGGGGGTAAACAGGGGCAGTGGCTCTGGTAAGACTGCGGCAAAAATGGTGTAGGGAGGGCCAGTCCTCACCCGCCTCCTGGATGCGTCGGGTCCAGTTTTCCGCACTGAGGAGCTCTAACTTAGATCTTACCTTCGCGGTGAGGCGGTTGAGTTGCGTCTTCAACGCTGGGCATCGGGTGAGCTGCCATCGTCGTCGCAGGCGCCTCTTGTCGGCGATCAGGTTCGCTAAGTGGCGAGGTAACGGGGGCCGCTTGTATTGGCGGTGGGTGGGCGGCTGGGTAGCCGCATCCATTGCAGCTGCAATCGCCCCGGTGAGCTGCTCCGTCATGGCTTCGACGGTTTCAGCAGAGTTCACCGGGAAATTTGGAGTGTTCTCGTGCAGCTGCAAGGAAAAGGCGTCCCAGTCACGGACTGGGTAAGAGGGGAGGGGAGGGACACTAACCGGGGAGGCTCGGATGGTGGCCAGGACCGGGAGATGGTCGGAGCCATGAGCTACGTCGAGTACCTCCTGGTGAAGGTCGCCTGCGATGCGATGGACGATTGCCACGTCCAGGACGTCAGGGGAATACGAGGGGCTCTCAGGGTAATGGGTGGGGGTGTAAGTACCCACCACCGTGTACCCAACTCGTTCGGAGTCGGCAAGCAATCGTCTGCCGTCCGCGTTTGGCGCGCGGGAGCCCCACTCGGGGTGCTTACAATTTAGATCTCCGGCAATCACAGTCGGCTCATCTGATATGAGCCTGTGGATGTCGGAGATATCTAAATGTGACCCCGGGGGCTTGTAGCACGCGAATATGCGGGTGCGGTGGGTGCCGAGTGCCACTTCGATGCCCAGCGCATAGAGGGAAGACACCGAGGGGGTTGGGAGGAGTTGGTGGAGGATCCTCCTGCCGACCAAGACATCAAGGCCTCTACACGCTATCGCTCCGCCGAGATAGTCCTGGCGGTATAAGATGTACCCAGGAGCATGGAATCGGTCCGAGGGGGAGAGATGGGTTTCGCTTAAGAGCGCGATGTCAATCTCCTGTTCCCTGAGGAGATGACGGATCGGAGCCATTTTTCCGCGAACCCCTCGGACGTTCCAATGAATAATCCTTAACGAGGATGGGGCGTGGGAAGCCATTTGGTGATTAATTTGGTAGCGAGGGAGGCCCCTTCAGGGAGGGCCGACAAAAGAGTAGTAAATATGTCTTCCCCGGCCTGAATTTTGGAAAATATATCCAGGGCCAGGGAGAAGAGAGCGCGAATTAGTTCGGCGGTGGATTCAGGGGCCTCGGGGGCCTCTCTCCTGGGACGACGCTGAGAGGGCGGTGGGGCGATTGCTGGCAGGGTGGCGGCAGCTGCTGCTGGATTGGCAGGCTCGGTAACGACCTCGGCCACTTCGGTAGTTGTAGTGGCCGCCGGAACCTTGCGCGAGGCACGAGAGGTGCGCGGGGGGCGCGGGACGCGCTGGGGTAGGGGGGGGGGGGGCGACAAGGTGGCATCGGCCTTAGGGAGCGGAAGCGCGAGGGGCTCGTATTCCGAGTCCGTTGCTGCCGCAGAGGTGGCTCCGGACTTGGGGCCCTTCTTCTTCGTCCTTACTCTAGTCCTCTTCTTCCGAACAGAAGGGGTGGGGACTGTGGATGACGCGGGACGGGGGGTGGGGGCGTTAGCCTCGGCCATAAGGGATGTGGCCGTAGGCGGTGGGGGGGGGACCTCTTTCTCCGTAATGGGAGGGTCGTGACTTACTCGGGGGGCACGATAGGTGCGGGCAGTAGGTCCTGCACGGCGGTTCCGGGACTCCCGTTTATAAACCGGGCAGAGTTTACTATTTGCCGGGTGGGCCCCTTGGCAATTGATGCAGGTGGGCTGCTCGGTGTGTGGGCGGGGGCAGTCAGCTGCGCGGTGCTCTTCGCCGCACCTGACGCACGCCAGCCTACGATGGCAGTTCCGGCCAGAGTGCCGGAACTGCTGGCAGCGGTGGCATTGGGCGGGGCCGTCCTTACCACGCCAGGCTTCCACCCTAATACCTGGCATGTTTAGCAGCTCCGTCAATTTGTAGATCCCGGGCAGCAGGTCCGGGGTACGCTTCAGCAGTACGAAGTACACGCAGCCGGGGCGGTCCTTCCTAGCCAGGATCCGGGACACATACTCTGCTTCGTATCCCTGCTTTCCCAGCGCGGCGGCTATAGCATCGGTGGGGGTGTTGACCGGTAGGCCGCGGATGCCTACCTTAAGTCCACGGTCCTGCGGCAGTGCGTAGGAATACCAACTTACATGTTCGGAATTGCTCAGGTCGTCCAGGTATTTTTGGACGACACGGTATTCTTTTTCCCCTCCAGGGGTGAATTTGACCCCTAGTCCCAGCGGCTTCGCGTTGGGGGGGTGGCCGAGGAGCTCCGCAAGGTTGCTGAAATGCCTCACCCAGTCCTCCAGCTTTTCCACGATGAGTGGCGGGCAGCGGGGTGCGGGGGGAGGCGGTGGCGAAGTCACATTCCGCGATGGTGCCGCGGTTGTTGCCGTGGTTATGTCCATCGGCGATGCGGCCCTCGAGGTTGGGGCCGGTGGAGTTCCGGTGGGGGCAGCAGTGGTCGCTGCTGCGTAGGTGGCCGGGCGGTCAGCGCGTTTGGCAGGCGGCGAGACATCAGAGGACACCTCCTGTCGCTGTCTCTTAGTTACCTGCACGGGCGGGGCGGGGGCATGGTGCTCGACGAGGGAGCCGGTACGGGGGCCCTCGGAGCAGGCACACTCACCCCTCTTTGATCCTCTTCGGGCGGGGAGGCCGCGAGGGGAGGGCGCGCTGTGGGCTCGCAGTAGATGGTGTAGGCGGTGGGCGCGGGGCGCTCACCTCCTCGGTTCGGCGCACAGGGCGCGGTGGAGAGGCCGAACCCTTATCGGCTGGGCGGTGCGGGGGCCCGGACTCGCGGCGGGTCGCCGTCGGAAGGCATTGGGGCGGGGGGTGTCAGTACACCCCCGCGAGAATGCCGAAGACGGCCCGGGGCGAGCGGTATCCTTGCCGCTCAAGCTGGGCTCGGTGGCGGATAGGTATGCGCGCTCTGACGTGCGCGAGCTGGACCTCGATGAGGCGGAGCTACGCGACGCACCAGAGCTGGCGCGGGAGTGGCTGGGGGCGGTCGCGGCTTTGTGGCCGCGAACCACGATCGGCCATGGTGACGGGGCACTAATTTAGCGTCCACCGTGGATAGGCGACATGTTTACAATGTCACAATGTTACTAACACTAGACACATATGTACACATGTATATAAAAGTAATTATTACAAACAGTACTCACAACACAAAGGGTCTTCACACACGGCACAGGTACACTAAACACAACACGTATTCAGTGTCAAAGTAGTCACTATAAGTGTACGTACTTGCACGGTTCACTGGGAAGGCTGGCTCTCCGTGACCCGACGTTGGGAACGAGTTCCCAACGGGAGGCCAAGGGCAGTGCAACCCTTCAGCAGGCGGCAATCCGCTCGCTATTCTAACGAATAACGAGAGATTGACGATCGCGAATGGGGTATACGGCACTGCACAAGGGGCGGGTCGGCACGAGCGTGGAGTGAGAGGGACACTCGACACGTTCCGAGCGGGACGGCACTACCGCGGAGTG